>JASPKZ010004563.1:217500-462500 GCA_030220185.1 Diploptera punctata
CAATGACGTATGTAACGCTCTGAGGTAATTTCAAAAAGGACAAATGGTGGAATATAAGTTTTGAGAAATAACATGTATTGAACCGAGGACTATAAGATATGATTGTAGAAACATCACATGTGTAGACAAGAGACGCTGCGATTGGTGGGAAGGCGTGGCAAGCGCCGCGACGCTATGTGGGAGTGAGGATGTATATATATAGTGAGACGCTGCACGGACGCGGGAACATCGCCTGCATTCTGCTGCAATCCGCCACACATCACCGGAACACACGTGAGTACAGCCAAACACGTGTTTTGTGTTTCTATGTCACATCCGTCCGTCACGCAACAAGTCTAACTTATGCTCTATTTCACACAATGTCTTTTTTTTTAGCTAAATCCTATGAAATATCTTTATTTAAAATAATATATACACTACATGGCGGCCCCTTTAGCGAATTAAAAAAAATGCGTTAAACATCAACAAGCTATGCGTCATTAAATAAGTTTCGAGAAAAATACGATTTTGCATGATAGTGCGTTCTGTCGTACTTACAGGAATGGCGACCATGATTCAAAGTTCAATTTTGCAAATTTCGGGGTAGCCAGAAAACTAAATAACTATACTGTAATATTAAAAATTACGTACCTAGGAAGGGAAGTAAAACCACCGGTAAACGAATTGCACCATATTTTTCTTAATCCTTAAATTGGCAAAGCACTTAATTTCTCGAATCAGTTATTTAAATGTGGCGGACCGCACTGAAAACGAAAACATGCATAACTGTTATTGTTAGGTATACTGTATAATTAAACACACATTTAAGGGATTTCTTCTCGTTCGTTTTGTTGGATTTTTATTGAAGATATTAAGTAAATTAAACCTATCTATGCATTCTTTAGGATGCATTACCAATTATTTAAGGGTTGAGTACTATATACCGAGTTTCATACTAAAAATGTTACTGGCGTTACAGCCTCAAGCCCTAGAGCGAATTTTCTGAAAATTGGACGACGTTATCCATCAACAGGCTATGCGCCATTATATAAGTTTCGAAAAACTTGCATGATATTGCGTTCTGTCGTACTTACAGGAATGACGACCATGACTGAAAGTTCGATTTACTAAATTTTGGGGTTACCAACCTATAAATAACTATACTATATTACAAATTACCTACCCAGGGTATATATATATATATATATATATATATATATATATATATATATATATATATACAAAACGGTAGTGTCAATATACGTTATACGAAACAAATCACTGTATTTTAAATGAACTGAACTTTATTTGAAACAATATAAAACAATAAATTCGCATTTATCGCCATTTTATCCCTGATTAATGTCACGGCCTGCTGTAGTCTCAACTAAATTATTTTCGGCATATATCGTATAAACATTGGCCAGACTACTAAGTCAGTCAGTTGTTTATAATGAACGCAAATATTTCCAACAAATATGTTATTATTTTACTATTATTTATTATTTTGAAAACAGTATCGTGCAAAAAATAATGTACAACATACGTTAGTGAAGTGGTTTACAGAATGTCATTTCCTCGCTTCTGTAAAAACCACTTCTCAACCTCACATTGTAACATAGTATTAAAGTTGAAGTCAATCTTCACTATTTATTGCAGCACCAAACTAACAATACTGGATATTGCAAGTTATTTTCCTTGTTTGACAGTTGCATCAACAATCTAAGAGCGCGAACATTTGACGCAAAATTTAGATTAGCATTTATGAAGATCAGATTTCATAGCCGTTTGTTGCAAAGCATAGAATCTCTGATAGGACTGATGGCGTTTACATTTTATTTAATAATAAAACTATATTTAAAGATTTGGCGCTGAAAGCGTGCGTACACTTAATTCATGAGCCAGTACAACAGAAGACATCGAAAATTCATTAAAAATAATGGCGCTTAACCGGCTGATGCATAACATCGTCCAATTATTAACAATGTGGGAATTAATCTTCTCTTGAAAAATAGGTGAATATTAAATAAAATTTTCTTTTCGCCTTTAAGACAAACTTCACTTAAAATTGATGCATTTACAGTATTTTTGGAGAACACCTTCCGCGTTTTATTTCAACGCAATATAAAAAGGTTCGTTTAGAAAATAAAAATTGCGCCAAGAGCGAGTTTTTTAAAAGAACAGTTAAACTCGTAGACAGCGATGGGGAAGACATTTGACACGAATGGGAAATGAAAGAGGAGAATGTAAACTTATTGTAGGAAAACTAGATGAAAAACGCAAAGTTGATAAAAAAAAGGCTGAGGTGGGAGAATAAAATTAACCATAATTTGAGGGAAGTAGATTATACAGGGGTGATTGGAAAACATTAGCTCAGGATAAGGATGTGTGGGGAACATATGTCCGCGCAGCCATGGACACAGTGCCAGTGAGTTAGTTAGCTACAGCGAACTTTCAATTTTCGTTTGAGGTTAACTACTTCTGTCAAAAGATCGATTTTCTCGGTTAAGAAAATCAATATTACGTTTTTTTGAATTGATTGCTATAATTTGTATAAAATTCTGACCCTTAGATTGTTCAGAGACGCATATTATATATGTCTAACTCGCTCACTGGCACTATCGAACCCATAGGTTCATGTCCGCGCGGATATAAGCTCTCTACACATCCCTATCCTGAGCTAGTGTTTTCCAATCATCCCCTGTATAATCTACTTCCCTCAAACCATCTTTAATGTTATTCTCCCATCTCATTCTTGGTTTAACAATTGGGCATTTTCTCTCTGGTTTTCCTAAAGAATCTTACATGCCTCTCTTTCATTCACCATTCGTGCCACACAGTATGTCCTGCCCATCGCAGTCTATGAGACCTAACTGTCAATATATCTCGTTCCTTATAAATATCATGTAACTACCTGTTATTATGTCTTTTCCGTTCACCTGCCTCTTCATCTCTTTGGTACATACATTTTCCTCCGATTGAGGGTCTTTCCACTTTTCAGCGGTTGCCCTTTTACCAGCCGGCTGCTGGCCCTTCACATCCACATGTGTCAATCACAGAGGTAGATGATCAACAGCCAGTGTAGGGGTGACATGTGGTTAGCATGTCGAGTCCCCCAGCCGTTATAGCTGGTTCCTCAACCTGGAGCCGCTACTTATTGTAGCTACCCAATTGCCTCACGATGCTGGGTGGGCACCGGTCCCATACTGGCCGAAATACCATGAGAAAATTTCTTCCCCCATGGAGACTCGAACCAGCGCAAGTCCCGTAGCTCTGCGCCAAGGCTTCCTACCTTAACCGCTCGGCTACGGCGCAGAAGAACTTTATTCCCAAATACACGTAATATTTTCTCCTGCCTTAAAGTAAGAATCCATGTTTCACTTCCATATAATATAACTGGGAGTATAACAGTTTTATTTATTTCCCGTTTAACATTTTATTATTATTATTATTATTATTATTATTATTATTATTATTATTATTATTATTATTATAAAATAAGAAAGTAAAGACGTAAAAAAGATTGTATGGACGGTGTGAGAAGAAGTATGTGTGAACTGGGACTTACAGATGAGGATGTTCAGGACCGCTATAACGGGTGAAAACGAATTTCTTAAGGGGGACGGAAAAACCACTGTTTTGTGGATGGATTCATAAACAAAAACAAATACTAATAATAGATTATATTATTATTATTATTATTATTATTATTATTATTATTAAATAAACTCGCTGGAAGAATAAAGTGGTGTGGGATGTACGCAGAGGGTGTTTTTGGCAAGTAGCCGCACTTTCTAGGACCTGCGTCGCCAGAGACAAGTCTGGTTCAATAATACAAGCATTTCCGTGTTCAGACCGTCAATTACATAAACAAAAGAAACAGCTCCCAATCCATCAATCTTATGTGAATTCAATTCTATTCATTTCTTATCAATTCCCCCTTTTTATGTTAACTATAGCCCAACCCTTATCAGGAAGCAATAATTTCCTTAACAACATAATTACCTAATGTAATAACAGGAAAACCCCATAATAATGGCTTCACACAGTAGAAAACCTGCACTAAATCTTGTGAATGCAGTTTCTCTAGTTTCAGGGGACTCAGAGAGGTAACTTCACAAAGACACAGCTCTTAGCAAATTTCGAAGAAAAGAAGCGAAGATCTTCATCGATCATGTATAGAAACCATTGAAAATTATCATGACAACATTTATAGCATATATATATATATATATATATATATATATCCATCCATAGTAATTCTGCCCGAGGGCAGGTCTTTCACTGCAATCATAGCATTTTCATGCTATGCTTTGCAGATTTACTAGGCGATTATAGGTGTGGTAGCTTCCCGTTGCTTTCCACACCGGTGAAGGATGATGATGATAATGATAAGGGTGATGATGATGGCCGGATAATTTTCGGGGACCGTTGGGCCCGAAGCTTCCTGACATTTGTCTTACAGGTGAGGAAAAAACCCGAAAAAACCTCACCCAGGAACCTGTCCCGACCGGGAATCGAACCTGGACCCGCTGCGTGACAAGTCAGCACGCTCCATCGAGACCACAGCGGTAGATATTATATATATATGGTATGATAAGAAAAATAAATGCCTGGACGGGATTCGAACCCGGATCTCTGAGTCTGTACCTCAGCGTGATATACATTACACTACCAGGCGAATCCAATTCAAACACTTATTTTTCTTATATATGTATAATACTCTCCATTATTACTAGATGTCGCGAGAACACTGTCTTCACTGCCATCTAGTAGCTGACTATATCAAGTGAGCAAATTAAAGAGAATATTTATTTTACTTTATAGCAGTGACGCTTTATCGATGTTATAATTAAATCTTTAACATTGAGCAATGCAAGCTTAATATGGTATGATAAGAAAAATATATAATTATAACATCGTTAAAGCGTCACTGCTATAAAGTAAAATAAATATTCTCTTTAATTTGCTTACTTGATATAGTCAGCTACTAGATGGCAGTGAAGACAGTGTTCTCGCGACATCTAGAAATAATGGAGAGTATAATACATATATAAGAAAAATAAGTGTATTCGCCTGGTAGTGTAATGGATATCACGCTGAGGTACAGACTCAGATATCCGGGTTCGAATCCCGTCCAGGCATTTATTTTTCTTATCATACCATATTAAGCTTGCATTGCTCAATGTTAAAGATTTAATTATAACATCGATAAAGCGTCACTGCTATAAAGTAAAATAAATATTCTCTTTAATTTGCTTACTTGATATAGTCAGCTACTAGATGGCAGTGAAGACAGTGTTCTCGCGACATCTAGTAATAATGGAGAGTATAATACATATATAAGAAAAATAAGTGTTTGAATTGGATTCGCCTGGTAGTGTAATGGATATCACGCTGAGGTACAGACTCAGAGATCCGGGTTCGAATCCCGTCCAGGCATTTATTTTTCTTATCATACCATATTAAGCTTGCATTGCTCAATGTTAAAGATTTAATTATAACATCGATAAAAAGCGTCACTGCTATAAATAGTAAAATAAATATTATCTGTCATTTGCTGACTTGAGATAGTTCCGCTACTAGCTGGGCAGTGAAAGACACAGTGTTCTCGCGACATCTAGTAATAATGGAGAGTATAATACCGATATAAGAAAAATAAGTATTTGAATTGGATTCGCCTGGCTAGTGTAATGGATATCACGCTGAGGTACCAGACTCCGGAGAATCCGGGTTCGAATCCCGTCCAGGCATCTATTTTTGCTATAATACCATATAAGCTTGCATTGCTCAATGTTAAAGACTTTAATTATAACATCGATTAAAGCGTCACTGCTTATAAAGACTAAAATAAATATTCTCTTTCATTTGCTTACTTGATATAGTCAGCTACTAGATGGCAGTGAAGACAGTGTTCTCGCGACATCTAGTAATAATGGAGCGTATCATACATATATAAAGGGGGGAAAAATAAGTATTTGAATTGGATTCGCCTGGTAGTGTAATGGATATCACGCTGAGGTACAGACTCAGAGATCCGGGTTCGAATCCCGTCCAGGCATTTATTTTTTCTTATCATACCATTTAAGCTTGCATTGCTCAATGTTAAAGATTTAATTATAACATCGATAAAGCGTCACTGCTATAAAGTAAAATAAATATTCTCTTTAATTTGCTTACTTGATATAGTCAGCTACTAGATGGCAGTGAAGACAGTGTTCTCGCGACATCTAGTAATAATGGAGAGTATAATACATATATAAGAAAAATAAGTGTTTGAATTGGATTCGCCTGGTAGTGTAATGGATATCACGCTGAGGTACAGACTCAGAGATCCGGGTTCGAATCCCGTCCAGGCATTTGTTTTTCTTATCATACCATATTAAGCTTGCATTGCTCAATGTTAAAGATTTAATTATAACATATATATATATATATATATAAAGTATGATTAAGAAAGTTTTCTTGTGTTTTCCGCGTCAAAGATTCAATCTTGGCCTCTGGCCTCTGATTCTGACTTTTCATGTCATTATCAAGGAATGATAGGTTCGAGGAGTCACTGGTTTAGGTCTTAACCTTGGATCTATGACGCGGAAAACCCAAGAAAACTTTCTTAATCATATATATATGACATGAAAAGAAAAATAAACGCCAAGAAAACTTTCTTAATCATATATATGACATGAAAAGGGAAATAAACGCCTGAACCGGGATTTGAACCCAGGACCTCTAACTTAATACGTTAGTGCCTAAGCAGTTACGCTATCCAGGCATCCTAGCACAAACATTTATTTTTTCCTTATATATACGCTATCCAGGCATCCTAGCACAAACTTTATTTTTTCCTTATATTGTAACAAACATTTATTTTTTCCTTATATATATATATATATATATATATATATATAAGGAAAAAATAAATGTTTGTGCTAGGATGCCTGGATAGCGTAACTGCTTGGGCACTAACGTATCAATATATATATTCTCTATCACTCTCACTGCCCCCTCGTGGCTATTTTAACAAGTAAACAAATTAAAGAGAATTTTTATTTTATAGCAGTGGGTTCAAATCCTGGTTCAGGCAATTTAATCATACATTGATATATATATATATATATATATATATGTCCACCGCTGTGGTCTCGAGTTAGCGTGCTGCCTTGCCATGAAGCGTGCCCGGGTTCGATCCCCGGTGGGGGCAGTTTTTCTGGGCGAGCTTTTTATCGGGGTTTTTCCTCACCTGTAAGACAAATGTCAAGAAAACTTTAAGGCCCAAACGGTCCCCGAAATCTTATGGCCATCATCATCATCATCATCCTTCACCAGTAGGGAAAGCAACGGGAAGCTACCACACCTACAATTGCCTAGTAAAGCTGCAAGCATAGCATGAAAATTCTATGACTGCAGTGAGGGACCTGCCTTCGGACAGAATTACTATGGATGGATGGATATATATATATATATATATATATTTCCGTCCTTTTTCATTGAAATAGTGCGTGTAACAACTTTGATCATGCCACATATTTCGATTATTGTGACTAACTGATAATCGACATGAATATTACATTCGGACAAATATTTCAACGAGTCATAATGATTGAGCACTTGATATATGTATATACTCTATACATCCCGCGAGAGTACATGGGAACTTCCTAGTAGACAACTAAGAAATTACTTGGATGGATGAAGGTCGGATAAATTTTGCACAGACGCCATTTTATTCAGGCTTGTGGTTCTTTTACGAGCCTGAATCTTCAGACTCGAGACCCACAACTTAAGGTCCCTCCGTCAGAACTTGTCCCTTGGATTTTTCCATCGTAAAAACCATCGGTCCTGGTCTGGTTTGAACTCGCGACTCTCAGAACTAGCGGTAAGGAACAAAACCATTAGACTTTTAACAGTACCGGGTGCTGAATAAGTCAGTTAACCGAAATATATTATTTTCTGTAGCTTACAACATCTATACAAAAACAACTACCGAAATTGTTCCCTAGTCAGCAAATTACGTCAAGGAGTAGTGTTTGAGATTATATTCTGAAGGTCCCGTTTTCAATCTCCAGTTTCAACCAATCTGACTGTTTTTCCTTGCAACCGTGTGCAGTGGTGCCACATTCTGTATATGCAACCTCCGTAAATGAGATCACATAAATCCAGTGTTTGAAATGTTGTCTTAGCTCCGATTGGAAGACAGACGAAAGATACATTGTCTCTGTTTCTTATACAACTCTTTGTCCACCTCATAACCTGTTTATGTTTCTACTCGCTTCCATTCTCTATCTTCCCACCGTAACTTACACAACTTAACTCTCGGTGCACCTGTTCATCGAACATCTCACCATTCCTCATCCTTCCTTGTTTCAACTGCCCGACTGTGGAATTCCTTTCCCTCGTATATCAAGATCTGTCAGACTCAAAAACAATAAATAATACTCACTACATATTTCCTTAGACAATGTAATATATAATCGTGTTCTATGTTTATTTTTATTATTATTTTATATTTTGCACTTTCTTTAGCCAAGTCAATTACTTCATCAAATTACATTCTCCCAGTTACATTATATGGATGTGAAACATTGACTCTTAGTTTAAGGGTAGGATAATATTACGAGTATTTGAGAATAAAGTTCTTAGGAACATTTTCGACCAAAGTGAGATAAACAGAGTGGCGAATGGAGAAGACTACATAATAGTGATCTGCAGGAAAATTTTATGGGAAGCCATATATAATAAGAACGGTTAAGTCTCGTACACTGCGATAGGTAGGACATATAGCACGAATAGGGAATGAAAGAGGGGCATGAAAACTCCTTTTAGCAAAACTATACGGATATTACCCAGTAGCCAGGCCATGAATTAGATGGTAGAATAATATAAACCATGATTTGAGTGAAATAGATAATTAGCTCAAGATAAGGATGTATGGAGACTCATGTTAGCGCGGCCATGATCCTGAGGGTTCGATAGTGCCAATAAGCGATTTAGTTATAGGCTATTATTATTTTTTGTTCTTTTGTCATCTGTATATTTTGTAGCCTATTACCTGTATGTATTAGTAATCAAGTTGTAGATCATCCATAGAGTAATTGTTATTATCATAAGTAATGCCGCCACGAGTGATTTCCAAATTATCGATAAATTCACGACTCACGAAGTGAGGAATGAATTTATTTAGAGAATTTGTAAATCAAGAGTGGCATTTTGTTAGGACTATTTAACGAATAAAATTAAGCTATTTACTCACAAATCATTATTTAAATATCCATCCATAGTAATTCTGCCCGAAGGCAGGTCCTTCACTGCAATCATATCATTTTCATGCTATGCTAGCAGCTTTACTAGGGAATTGTAGATGTGGTAGCTTCCCGTTGCTTTCCACACCGGTGAAGGATGATGATGATGATGATGATGATGATAATGATAAGGATGATGATGATGATGACCATATGCTTTTGGGGACTGTTTGGGCCTTAAAGTTTTCCTGACATTTGTCTTACAGGTGAGGAAATACCCCGATTAAAACCTCACCCAGAGAAACTGCCCCGACCGGAGATCGAACCCGGGCCCGCTGCGTGACAAGGCAGCACGCTACCATGAGACCACAGCGGTGGACATTTTAAAATATTTATATATTTAATGTGAACGGCGATTTTTGAAAACAAATGAGAAACGTTATGTTTAATTTGTTCATCATTGCAACCAGATCATATTTATTGCCAAATAGAATCGCAATATTGTAAGAAAGCACCCTTTTATTTATAGTAATTCTGCCCGAAGGCAGGCCCTTCACTGCAATCATAGCACCCTAGTGGAGAAAAAAAGAAACACCATTACAGGTTATTAATTAATTTCTGATGTCCTATGATGTAGATATGTCAATTAAATTTTTAAGCAATTCCTGGGAAATAATACGTATAAGAAAGGGCAAACAGTGGTTTCTTTTTTTTTTAATGGTATAATCAATTGCTATGAATGTTTTTCTATTATAACTCGAAAGCAGAATCAGGTTACATTCGTGCACTATATATACAATCTGGGAGCCACTTTGTGAAACGGAAGTGATAAAATCGAGGTTAAAAACGACTGTGATTGGTTGAAAATCAAAATTAATTGAAATGTGATTGGTCATTGACTGCCGCGTGGGGCAGTCTGTATAATTTAACCTGGTGAAGTGGAAGAGAATACCCTATTGTCTTAACTCTATCAGGTAAAATAAACCAATATGTGTGTGTATATATATATATATATATGTGTGTGTGTGTGTGTGTGTGTGTGTGTGTGTTAGCACTGTAGTGGCAGCAATTTTTGTTTTTGCAAAACCAAACTCGGCATATAACAATAAAAAAATTAAGGCCGAGTATGTTAACCGGCAAACTCGGCCCGTTAGGAACAGGAGTTTACCTGAAACGTAAAGTTTAAAAATCGCTCCAGCTCAGAAATTTTCAATTTTTCAGAATGAAATTCAGTATATGCCATTGAAATAAAAAAAAAAGTAAGTATTCTCTAAAAAAAAACCGAAATTAAAAAATTGATCTAGTGGCCGCCATGTTTGGTTCCCCGCAAAGAAACATTTCATGAAGGAAAGTAGTATCGGGTTTGTTAATCATCAAGACCGGGGATTGACCTGAAAACTGGAATATTTTACTGAAACATCATAAACGCTCGATCGGTTTGCAAATTTTGTTTTGTCGGAACGAAACTTGGTATATACGATTTTGTTAACAATAAACAGGGTGTCCCATTCAACCTCCCACATTTTAATTAATCATAACTAACAAAGTATGCGAACTTATGAAACGAGGCCGGTATTAAATGAAACAGAAACTCAAAGAATTTTCATTGCAACATACTAAAACACCTCTATATGTGCACCATTAGTAGCACGAACAATATCAAGTCTGTATTCGATTTCGTGCCACGTTCTGTCCACTAGTACTGTTGCAATTGTGTCAAGGATTTGGGTTCGTAAAATCATTAAGATATTGTACTGGAGTCGCAAACACACGGTCTTTTACATACCCCCAGAGGAAGAAGTCCAGTGGAGTGATGTCTGGCGAACTTGGTGGCCATTTTGTTTTATGTCATTATTATACAAATGTGGCAGATGAATTAACTGCAACAATGAAAAGAAAAATTCTTTGAGTTTCTTTTTCTCTTAATACGAACCTCATTTCATAATTCCACATACTTTGAGAGTTATGATTAATTAACATATGGGAGGTTTGAATGGGACACGGTGTATATAAGATAAAAATTAAAATTAAAATGTACCTGTTGGCAGGTGCCGTCGTCCTCAAGTTTGTTAAAATGTTAATATTTTATATACATAATTTTAACAAAGTTGAGGACGACGGCACCTGCCAACAGGTACATTTTAATTTTTATCTTGTGGCTGTTCACCTCAACGGAATTTGGTATGACTTTTATTAGTATTGGAGATATATATATATATATATTTCGTAAATCAGTAAAACCGGATCATATATTTGACTTAAAGAATTCGCTTAATTTATGCAGTCTGCCTGACGGATTTTCTCACATATGCCTAACATGTCCAAAAATCAGTGACATTTTCGAATGGCCAGTGAATTGTGATACACTCTGTATTTCAACAGTAATAGTAAGTATTTGAACACCCTGTATTTTTACACTTTAAAGCTCAGTTTGAAATACGACTAGTCGTGTGCTATGATGATCAGTTTGATGTTTTATGTATTTCACATCCACGTAAACCGCTTCTTCAATAAAAACAAAATTACTAACTGAGATGTTTCAGAAACTTTATAAATAATTCACACGATACCCTGAGGACACCTTAACCTATTTCAACACAAAGTTATATTGTCATTCCATTACTTTGCACTATTTCATAAAATGTTAAATTGACAAATCGTAAAGTTATAAACATAGGTTGCATTTGACTTTTTATTTAATTCTCAGGATAGGAATTTAAAGTTTAGAAATAACTATATGATAAGATGTGCCAGTAATTCACACTACTCATACATTATAGACAAAACATGTTTATTTTTTTGTCCAATGCCACCAAGTAGTCTTTTATGACATATCTGGCTTTTTCTCCTGGCATTGTCGAAATTGTGATCCATTTCTTAAGTTGGGGCACCTGTAAGACGAACTGGCTTTACCCCGATGATATGATATGTGATAAATGATAATGAAGCGCCAGGAGAGCCCTTAACCTAAACTTGACCTAAATTCCAGATCTTTAAGGAAAAATTCCAATGGTCTGATCGGGAATCGAACCCGGGACCTCATGAACTGCAGTCAGAAACACTGATCAGTAGCCTGGTTATAAATGTTAGACATATACAGGTGTGGCATAAGTCAGTTAACCACTGCACATGGATGCAAGCAAGAAAATCAAATTTTGGTTGAAACTCATGTTTGAATATCTCAAACACTACTGCTTAGACAACAATGGAGGTCACTTTGAACAATATCGGTACCGGTAGATGTTTTTATATAGATGTTGTAAGGCTACAGAAAATAATATATTTGCATTTTCGCTTAACTGACTTATGCTGTACCCTATATATGACTCTTAACAACTATTTAATGTGGAAACAAGTAGAATAAAAATATAGTTAATGACAATTGTGGGAAATTTTGAAGAAGTGGTTGAATTCAAATACCTAGGAACAATAATTACAAATAGGAATGAGATGCACAAAGAAATTTAACATAGACTCAATATTGGAAATGCGTGCTATTATGCATTACAAGGACTATTGTCGTGCCAACTTTTCTCTCAGAAATCGTTAAACTGAAAATACACATTTTAATTAATCATAACTAACAAAGTATGAGGAATTATGAAATGAGGCCGGTATTAAGCGAAACAGAAACCTCAAAGAATTTTCATTGCCACACACTAAAACACCTCTATATGTGCATCATTAGTAGCACGAAAAATATCCAAGTCTGTATTCGATTTCGTGCCACGTTCTGTCCAACATGTCCATTGGTACTGTTACAATTGTATCAAGGATACGGGTTCGTAATCATGAAGATCTTGTACTGGAGTCGCAAACACACGGTCTTTTACAAACCCCCAGAGGAAGAAGTCCAGTGGAGTGATGTCTGGCGAACGTGTTTTATGTCATTATTGTCCAACATGCGACAGATGAATTAACTGCAACAATGAAAAACAAATTCATTGAGTTTCTCCTTCTTTTAATACGAACCTCATTTCATAATTCCGCATACTTTGAGAGTTATGATTAATTAAAATGTGGGAGGTTTGAATGGGACACGGTGCATATAAAACTGTTATTCTCTCATTTATACTATAGGGATGTGAAACATGAACTCTCAATTTAAGGGAGGAGAAAAGGTTACGAGTATTTGAGAATAAAGTTCATAGGATTTTTTTTTGGACCAAAGAGAGACGAACAGACAGACGAATGGAAAAGACTACATAACAATGAGCTACATGATCTTAATAGGAAACCAGATGTAATAGGAACAGTTAAGTCTCGTAGACTGGAATGGGCAGGACATGTGGCACGAATGTGGAATAAGAGGGGAATGGAAACTCCATATACGGATTACGCTGCTCGGATGACACGATGGGTGATGATGCGCCGGGAGAGTCCTTAATTCTAAACGTCATCTAAAGCGAGTATGAAATGTGACAATGATGGACACATGATGATCAGGGACCGTTTGCGTCTTCACGTTTCCTGACATTTGTTTTATAGTTGAGGAAAAACCTCGAAAAACCTCACCCAGAAACTTGTCCGGAACTGGGATCGAACTCAGGCCCGCTGCGTGACTTTTAATAATAATAATAATAATAATAATAATAATAATAATAATAATAATAATAATAAGAATAATAATAATAATAATAATAATAATAATAATAATAATAATAATAATAATAACAATAATAATAATAACAATAATAATAATGATGATAATGATAATGATAATAATAATTAATATTATTATTATTATTATTAATATTATTATTATTATTAATATTATTATTATTATTATTAATATTATTATTATTATTAATATTATTATTATTATTATTAATATTATTATTATTATTATTATTATTATTATTATTATTATTATTATTATTATTATTATTATTATTATTATTATTATTATTATTATTATTATTATTATTATTATTATTAGTTTTCAAGGCGCTCCGCGCCTAAGTACAACGATTCTGAGGTTTTGGTAAAGTATTTTTATTCTGAAATAGCAAAAGAATCCAACGAAATATTATTCTAAAAATATATTTTAACAATATATTTTCACTTTAATTTAAATTGGAGAGCAACGGGAAGCTACCACACCTACAATTCCCTAGTAAAGCTGCAAGC
The DNA here is from genome assembly GCA_030220185.1 of Diploptera punctata. Classification (NCBI taxonomy): domain Eukaryota; kingdom Metazoa; phylum Arthropoda; class Insecta; order Blattodea; family Blaberidae; genus Diploptera; species Diploptera punctata. Next base: position 231,849 of record JASPKZ010004563.1, read on the forward strand.
ATAACATGAAAATGCTATGATTGCAGTGAAGGACCTGCCCTCGGGCAGAATTGCTATGGATGGAATTTAAATTAAATATCATTAAATCAATACATGAAAAAAACATAAGAAATAAATCCCACTTTTACAAACGGTCACCCATACTTTTGAAATCCGGACTCAAAACTGCATATACGGTGCCATTCCGACGGTCACCCATACACATTTAAAACACATATTCTGCCCGTCTGAAATGGATATAATAATACATACATATACCTCATTAGGTAGCACGGAGCACAATGCAGCTACCAGTCACTTCCATGGGGCCATATTCTCATTATATGATTATACTAGCTAATACCCGACGTGCGGTGCGACACTAAATAAATGATTATGTGTTTTTACGTTTAGTTAAATAAGTAAAATGAAAAATAATTATAAATCAACATAGTTTTTATACTTAGATACCCCGTGCTGATTATCCGGCGTTTACCCAAGAATCTACTTATCCCGATCTTCTTGGCATAAATTATGCTGAAAGACGGTATTGTGTATATATGCTTAGTTGAATAAGTAAAAGGAAAAATAATTATAAATTTGCTATCTTCGTTATTGCAGCTAAACAACCAATAAACTAATTAATTATATTTTCAAACTAACTTTCATACAATCCAAATACGGTAAAACTTCTTCAATGCGGAATCGCATGGCACGAAATATTCTTTCCACATTAGACAACTTTCCGGATTATAAAAAAAATTAACCAATATTAGATTATAGAGCACCGTATGTCTTTTTATGTACACTTAGCGACAAAAAGAATGGGCCGACTCTTGATCTCGAATATTCTAAGTTCCAACGCGCGATTCACACGAGTAAATTAATTGCACAGTAGAGCTTCTTCCTTTGAAGAGCATTCTTTCAAGTGGAATTAGTTAGCTTAGTTCAGTGCTTAGTGGCTTGATTCGTATGCAAAAGGTGACAGGTTCGATTCCCGATTAGTTTAAATTTTTTAATTGTTAAAATGATTTATATTTTATTGTGTCTGACCATTCTTAAAGAAAAAACGTACTAACTATTTGGAAGTATTACTATTTTTATTATTTGTTTATTTATTTATAAACAGGTTTACCATGTAATAAAACATCTTCCGGTGCCCAAAGCTTTTTAAATTTTTATCTTCTTTCTCCATTCTTCTCTATCTTCACATTCCAATTCTTCCAGACCTAGCTCCTTCATACCTCTTATTACATCATCCATCCATTTACATGTAGGTGGACTTCTCTTTCCTTTCCTAGGTGGAATCCATTCCAAAGCTTGTCTGGATAATCTTTTATTTGGCATCCTATGTGTATGACCATACCATTCTAGTGTCTGTATCTCACAAAATCTAATATTGAATTTTGAACTTTAATTTGTCGTGTGATGATTGTATTTCTGATTTTTTCCAATTCAGATGTCTAGTTGAGCGTCTAGAACAATCCATTTCAGTGGACATAAGCTTTAAACTCAAATTTTTATTCAACTGCCAAAGTTTCTGCTCCGTATGTTAGCGTGCTTCGAATTATGAATTTATAAATTTCTAATTTGGTATCCATCCATATGTTCTTATCCCACAAAACTCCGTTTAACATTGTTATTACTGATCTACCTTTTTAAATTTTATATCTTATGTTATTTTCATGGGTAAATTTTGAGTTAATTTTGATCCCTAGTTAATTACATTCTTCACATCCTTTGATACATCCCAATATTAATATTATTATTTTCATAATAATGATAATAATAATAATAATAATTATTATTATTATTATTATTATTATTATTATTATTACTATTTTATTATTGTCCATCATATGGGCTATTATTATGCTGTACTTGACATATATAAACTAAATATTTAATTGAAGGGTGAAACTTTTTCCTCACTAATACGTAATAAATAAATAAACACATTAATATATGAAGCTATATTATCTTTTATTACATAAATTTATAGCATTATTATTAAAACGTGGTACTGCACACAAAATTTAATTTATACTGGTAGCTAAATAGTGTTACAGAGTTTTCAAAGGCAGGAATATTACTTAGTATGTGGCAGGAATTAAATGTTATAGAACTTACAGGATGTATTTTGCGAAAATACAAATTAATAAAAAAAATTGTTGAAGGATTAGAACCCTGGCTTTCATACATGTTTCATCTTCTTATAAGTGGATTAACGATCTACGCTACTCGATCGTCGGATTCTAGTTGTCTAAATATTGGTTGTCTTGTACTTTTGCACTATGGACGAGAGTTTAACTTCGTTTGAAATGTCACAATTTGAGTAATATTGCATTTGTCAAACACTCGTAAATATCTGGAACATGTCTCCTTCACTGTTATTTAACTATTTAAGACGATTAAAACCAAATACAGCGAATTTAAAACATTTAACAGTGCGTTACCTCGTGAATCACAGCTTTAGCTTTTCGAGCATGCGTAGTGGACCATAACAGGGACTCTGCATTTGAAGCGGCTCGTTCTTTTTATCGCTAAGTGTGCCTTGGATTAATATTGCAGTTCCGCTGCCGTTGGAAAGGGATGTATAGTATGTACGAGCGACTTCGACGGTACCGCGCGAAAAAATAAACCCGTTTCGTCAGCGTTAAAAATGAATCTTAGGCGCGTATCCTGAAATTAAAGTATGCAGTTTCGGTTTCGACTCACTAACTGTGGACCGGAAATTTGGTGATTTTTTGATCGCGGACTTGTAAAACACTCCCACACCTCGTTGGATTTTTTTTGTTCTTCATTTGAGAATTGCATTCATTATTTTTTCTTTGTGTTTTAAAATCCCATAAATTATTTAAATTTAGTCATTATTACGTGTACTGGGAGTTTGTTTTTCTTTATCTTCAATCACTTTCACTTTTTTGTTTAATGACAATGATACATACGATTTAGCCATCTTTATTCCGTTAATTCAGAACGCTGCCTGTGAAAGATACGTACACAATCCGTCTCAGACCTTAAAATAATTTAAGATTTTATATTGCACTGGTTATTTGTAAGACAGATGTCACACGCCAAATATTTGTTAAATGAATCTATATTTCGCAAAACCTATGTGCAGTGAGGTCGAAAGTAAATTCCAGATACAGGTAGAAACTCTACTTCACCCGGAGGCAGGAGTCATCAGTCATCATTTATTGTTAATTCGCCTAACGGGAATTCAATGAAGTGGAAACTAATTTATTTCTCTCTCTCTCTCTCTATGTTTCCGTCTTATAAACATTTTTTCATGAATTGTGTAGAAATATCCTTTCGTTTCCGCGTTGGACAGATTCCGTTTTATACAAAATAAATACACGTAAAATTACTATTATTTTGCCGGGACCAATAAATGTGTTCACATTGGATAGATTTCCGCATTACTCACGTTTCGGATGAAGCAAGTTTTACAGTAGTAAATAAAATTTCATCTTAAAAAATTTAATATTGAAGCAATCACTATAAGTAAAGGCATATCGTAATTATTTTTAGAAGCCCCGTGTTGACTACCCGGTGTTGCCAGGAATCTACTTATCTCGATCTTCTTGGCATAAATGAGTTGAAAGACAAAAATTATGCGTAAAAGAATACCCGCCGTGCGCTGCTACGTTTGCCCGGGGAATTACTTATCCCGATCTTCTCGGCATCAATGAAAGACAAAAATGAATTGTGAGTTATTCGTAAAAGAAACATACTCTTGACTTTTTTGTAGAGTTTCTTTTTTAGATATTCAATTCTGTGTACAATAATTTTGTGTATTTGTTATGGTTTAGGCAGCGTAAGTCATTTAAGAGCCCAGAAAGCTATCTTTTTTTAACTTTTAGCATTACAAAGGGTGAGCTTTAAGGGTGAAGATGTTAAGTATTACAACTCTCTTATAGCCTATGTTCATCCCGGGAATCTCCTGTATATTTTGCAAACAGCCCGATCACAATCGGATGAACGGTATGGCAGCGCATAAAATACCAACAAACAAACAAACAATTTTTATATATTGGATTAGATTACGTATTCGCTTCGGCTATACGCCAAATAAGCCAGATATAATAAGAATAGTTAAGTCTCGTAGACCACGATGGGCAGGATATGTGGCACGAATGGGGAATGAAAGAGGCGCATGGAAGCTTCTTGTAGCAAAACCAGAGAGAAACGTCCAGTTGGTAGACCAAAAATGAGGTGGGAGAATAACATTAAACTATGATTTGAAAGAAGCAGATTATACAGGGAATGACTGGAAAACATTAGCTCAGGATAGGGATGTATGGAGAACTTATATCCGCGCGGTCATAGTGCCAGTGAATTAGTTAATACACCATTTTTTTTGGTTAATGGACTCTGGTCTTTGTCTCCTTGTCAGCTTCTCTTGAGTTTCACAGGTAACACAGTAGCCGCAATACCTGCTGCATTTTGTGTTGTTCATCTTTTTTTGTTTTTACTTTTTGACTTTGAAGCTATTATCAGTTAATTAATTAGAACACGCTCCCACAATAACATTAGTGAACAATCATATCACACAATACTGCACTTTAAATATCCTCCTCTTTGATCTCCTAGATTTTTTTCAGAGCGGTCCCTTATCCGTTCACTGAAGTAGAGTAAATAATGAATTTTACATAATTTAGTTCTTTAGACTTGTTAATGATAGCCTCAAGTGTAATGCACACAACAATAAACACTGTGCCACGGCTCGTTAACCGCGGCGCACGGCTCACTGATAATCACCACCTGCAGCAGCCCATTCTCTGCTGTTAAATACATTTAAATGCTAGCCCAACGCCGCGGCCCGCCCCTCTTATAAACCAACTCTTTTCCAAGGAAGCTAGTCAAGATCTACTCATAAAAAATAAATTATTACATTGTTTTGCTGCTCTTCACCCATTCTATCTAACACCAAAAATTACGTTGACTATTTAACTCATGTCGCAAATGGTAGTCAGTGACCAATCACGTTTCAATGAATTCTGTTTTACACCAATGACAGTCGTGTTTCACCTCGCTCTTTATCGATTTCTCTTTATCAGCTCCTACTTTTGTGATAAAAAAGCTCCTCTTTGTTTAATATTCTGAACAGGTTAGACTATCATTTTTCCAACAAATACATTGAATATAGCAAGTAATTAATAGATTCAGTGACTTTACTGAGTTGTTTATTCAAAATATAAATGATTAACCAATAATGTTGATTATAATAGTTTGATGTGTTTCATTATTTCTCCACTAGAGTGCATTCTTACAATATTCATCATCATCACCATCACTCCAGGGATTAGGCAATTGCCCGTTCCGACTTCATAATGCATCAGCCCAACGTCTTCTAGGTCTTCCAACATCACGTATTCCTCTTGCTTGATAATTTCTTGCTAACAATGAATATCTCTCCTTACTCATTCCATCCATGTGATCAATCCATTTCTGTCTGTAATCCGTGACTTTATCCAATAAAGGCTGTACTTTCAATTCTTCTCTTATACCCCCATTTCTTATTCTATCAAGTCTTGTACATCCTTTTACTTGTCTTAGGAACCTCATCTCCGCCGTCTGTATTCTATCCTTCTGATTTTTCAGTGGAGCCCAAGTTTCCCATCCATACAATATTGTGGGAACCACCATAACATTATACATTTTTATCTTTGTTTCTTTTCTAATTTTATTTTTGAATGTTCTCTGTATTGTTACACACCCGTCTGAAATTTATTTATTTTGGAGTCAGTATCTCTTTCCACATTATAGCCAACATCACAGCCCAAATATTTGAAATTCTTACAATATTGCAATCCTATTTGGCAATAAATAATATCATCGAGTTGCAGTGAATATACATAACCTCACATTTCTAATTTGTTTTCAAACATCGCCGTTTGCATTAACTATATAAATATTTTAAAACACCGGTAACTATATTAAAATAATTATTTTTTCGTAAAGGGCTTAATTTTATTCGTTAAATAGTCCTAACAATTGCCACTCTTGATTTTCCAAATTATCTAGATAAATTCACTCCTCACTTCGTGAGTCGGGAATTTATCGATAATTTGGATATCACTCGTGGCATTACTTATGACAAATATGTTGTCTCTGGGCAGTTAATAACAAATGAGAGAGATTTTGAAGAAATGGCTGAATTCAAATACGTAGGAAAAACGCGAATGAGATGCACACAGAAATTAAACATAGATTCAGTTGTGGAAATGCGTGCTAGGTATTATTTATTAATTTTAAGGACTCTTGTCCCAATGTCTCTAAAACACGTTAAACTTAAAATATATAGAAAAGTTATTCTCCAAGTTACATTATATGCACGTAAAACTTGGACTCTTACTTTAAGGGAAGAGAAATGAAGATGAGTTTTTGAGACTAAAGCTCTTAGGAAACATTTTGTACCAAATGATGAACAAACATGTGAATATAGAAGACTACATAACAGTGAGCTACATGATCTTTATAAGAAACCAGATGTAATAAGAACAGTTGAGTCTCGTAGACTGCAATGAGATTCCATATGGCACTAAAAAGGAATGAATGAGAGGTTTGGAAACTCCTTATAGGAAAACAGAGGGAAACGCCCAGTTGATAGACGATGAATGAACTGGAAGAATAATGTTAACCATGATTTCAAGGAAGTAGATTATACAAGGGATGATTGAAAAATATTAGCTCAGGATAGGAATCTATGGACTGCTTATGTCCGCGCGAAAATGAATTTAAAAGTTCGATAGCACCAGTGAATTAGTTATATATACATACTTGCATGTGTGTGTGTGTGTGTGTTAACCTCTAGCGGCCTCAATTTCCATTTTATCGGAACCAAACTGTAGTAATTCATTTTAAAAAAGCAAAGTTGAGTTTTTAATCAGCAATATCGGACTATTAGGAATGGTAATTCCTGTGAAAAAAAAATTGAAAATTGCTTTAGAGTTAACATTTTTTAGCAACGAAACTCAGTACGGTACATGCTATTGAAATAAAACAAGGGAGATATTATCAAAAAAATCAGTAAACAATTTCCATTATAAGTGGGGGTTAGCATGAAACCCGATATTTAAAAATCGCTCTAGCAGCCGCCATGTTTCTGCTTTGTCGCAATGTATATCTACTGTATGTTACGTGCAATTTAATTAACTATTTCAACTGTCGATGAGATGCATCATCATCATCATCATCATCATCAAGGATTAGACCTGCTGGTCTGTCCCGATCTCATATTAGAATTTATTTATTCATCTTTTACTGGGTCTTCCAACATTTCTTCGTCCTAGTGGTATGTAATGGAGAATCTGTTTCGGAATTTTATTGTTATCCATTCTATTGATGTGGTCCATCCATTCATCTCTGTATTGTAATTCTATCTAATTGTTTGAATATAATCAATTCTCTTCGTATATCCTCACTTCGCCTTTGTTCCATTGTTGTATATCCCGCCACACTCATCAGAAATCTCATTTCTGACGTTTCTATTCTTCGTTCCTGGTTTTTGGTTAAGACCCAAAAAAAGTTTAATTTGTTTAATAAATTTAATGAAGTAACGGAGAAATGAATCAGTAGACATTTTTAAAAATTCATGTTCAAATAAACACGAATATATCGATACTAGTAAAATTCATGGTGATTTTCCGTTGAGGTATTAGTTCAGAGTAATATAATGTACGGTTAAAAACTATGAAATAGTTACCTTGTAGGTCCGTCTCCTCAACTTAAGTTCTTTTAAAACTCTGTAGGCCTTTCGGGACTAGTCCCATCATCAGCAGAATGCATTAGGTCCGTTCTTGTTGACCCTTGTTGAAGCACTGACTTGGTTGTGAGAATTTTGTACAGAGGATTGTGTGGATTAGGTGTGTATTCATTGAATACACACAATCCTCTGTACAAAATTCTCACAACGAAGTCAGTGCTTCAACAAGGGTCAACAAGAACGGACCTAATGCATTCTGCTGATGATGGGACTAGTCCCGAAAGGCCTACAGAGTTTTAAAAGAACTTAAGTTGAGGAGACGGACCTACAAGGTAACTATATTATAGTTTTTAACCGTACGTTATATTACTGTAAACACGAATATGCAATCGTTTTATGTAAAAATGCAACGTGCGTTCGTTTGTACTCGCAAAACTAACATTAGTCGGTCGATTGGCTTGAAATTTTGATACAACGTTACTTTCGAATACGTCCGTGTTCGAGTTCAAAACGACTTCAATTTCCAATACTCCTTGCCTTAGGTATGATAGCACGAGGGCTATCTTTGCAAGTGTGCGGTTTGAATTTAGGAAACAATTGCTTCTCTCACAGGCAATTACACGTCACAGAGTCAATAAACCATTTGATATGTATGTTTATGCACAAAACGGACAAACAAACACATTTAGTCAATCCATTTTAGCTTTCAAATATAGGAAAATGTTTTCTGCGAAAAAAAATGTTTCTTCGTTTCATTACAATCCACATAACCACAGTAAAGCATGGCAGAGTATTGAATTGAATTATGTTTTTTCTCGCAGTGGCTGTATGTTTGCTTGAATACTTTTATTTACTTTCCCATTCATTTCTTATCAGATTTATCCACAGCGAAGCGTGCCTGGAGTTTAGCTAATTTATGTATATTACTACTGTTATTATTATTATTATTATTATTATTATTATTATTATTATTATTATCATAAGTAATGCCACGAGTGATTTCCAAATTATCGATACATTCACGAGTGAGGAGTTAATTTATCTAGAGAATTTGGAAATCAAGAGTGGCATTTGTTAGGACTATTTAACGAATCAAATTAAGCTGTTTACTCACAAATCATTACTTAAATATAGTTATTTTAAAATATTTATATATTTAATGTAAACGGCGATGTTGGAAAACAAATGAAAAATGATTGGTACGCTTCATCTGCTTCTTTTGTTCATCACTGCAACCAGATCATATTATTTATTGCCAAAAGAACGCAATATTGTAAGAATGCACTCTAGTGGAGAAAAAAATGAAACACATCAAACTGTATATTAATTCATTTGTGATGTCCTATGACAATTATATTTTTCTGGAATGCTATTACCTAGGGAAAAAATACATTTCAGAAAGTGCAAACAGTGGTTTCTTTTTTTGGTGATATAACCAATTGCTACAAATGTTTTTATATTAACTCCCGCATGCGCTACGTGTTGACATTCATACACTATATTAAATATAATTGTCATAGGACATCAGAAATGAATTAATATACAGATGGAATGATAAGAAAAATAAATGCCTGGACGGGATTCGAACCCGGATCTCTGAGTCTGTACCTCAGCGTGATATCCATTACACTACCAGCCGAATCCAATTCAAACACTTATTTTTCTTATATATGTATTATACTCTCCATTATTACTAGATGTCGCGAGAACTCGGTCTTCACCGCCATCTAGCAGCCGACTATAACAAGTAAGCAAATTAAATTTTAAACATTTAATTATAACATATATATATATATATAATCTGGTAGCCGTATTTCTTGGTAAGTCAGTCACTGCAAAATAATGCTATGACCTATTCAGAATGTTAAAAATGAGGTGCTTTCTTCATTATGATAAACTGTAGTTGGTAAATTCTAGGCGAAACACGACTGTGATTGGTTGTAAATAAAAAATAATTGAAATGTGATTGGTCATTGATTCCCATTTGGGGCATGAGTTAAATAGCCATATAAAATGTTGTATGTACATGAAATTAACGTTGCAAATTTAAGTGTCTTTTTAATTATTTAAATTAGTATATTGTATACATGGGCTATAACCTATATTCTAATATATAGGCTATCTGTATATTTGTACTAGTTGGGTGGAAGAGAAGGCCTTGTGGCCTTAACTTTGCCAGAATAAAGAAAACATTATTATTATTATTATTATTATTATTATTATTATTATTATGGATTCTACGAATTAACGGTATTGTTTCGGAGGTGGTCCTGTCATTAATATTATAATTTAATCCAGGGAGGCCCTGCATGTGAGCCATAGTTTAAATATCCTGTTGTGACAGATTCGTGTGGCGTGGGTCACGTAAGAGTAGCTACAAAGGTAAAACTAAGGAAAAAATTAAGGATGTTATATATTAAACATAATACAGTATGTGTGTTAGCATTGTGTTTGGAATTAGAGTGGGTCATGTTTTTGCAGAGCTTGAATCAAATAATGAAGACAAACTGAATAATTAAAAGCAACAAGTTGTCGTTTCACGGCGCTGTGCGCGAACAAAAGAGTAGCGGACTGATAAACTAGACAAAGGACGCAGCCCAGTTTCCCACAGTCTGTTTAGAGCAACAGAAACTATCATCATTGCCTTCAGAATCTTGACTAATGCTACCACAAACGAGCTATCAAATATTTTTTTTATTTACGTCAATTTTTATAACCAATAGAATGACGCTATTGAGGTTGTAACCATCAAAATAATATTTTTGAAAACGTTTAGCAAATCATAATCCTTTAAATACCCAACTTAGCACTAAAAACTATGACAAAAAGTATATATATATATATACAGGGCAAGTCAAAATGTTGTGCAGGTTTTCAGAAATTTATTATGTGAAATGTAATGAACATATAATATTGTGAGACATATTGTATGAAAGGTAAACTCTCAAAGTTTTTTTTTTAAATATTCACAGATGTTCTATGTGAGCGCCTTTTGTTACACGACAGATGTCAAGCCGATATTCAATCTCCTGCCAAACTTTCTGTAGCAGTCCGCGGTCGATATCAGCAATGGCTGCTGTGATGCGGGCACGCAGTTCATGCAGTGTTGTTGGAAGTGGTGGTACGTAAACATGATCCTTTACAAGACCCCACATGAAGAAATCACACGGGGTTAGATCGGGTGAACGAGGTGGCCAATGAATGAGTTGTTGATCACCCTGAGATGCACGGCCTATCCAGCGTTGTGGTAAAGCCGTATTCAAATGGTCTCGAACACTGCCATGGTAATGTGGAGGGGCACCATCCAACTGCAGAATGAAATCTGGACTATCCGCTTCAAGCTGCGGAAGGAGCCATTGTTGTAGCATATCAAGGAAAACATGTCCGTTCACAGTACGTTCATGAAAGAAAAAGGGCCCATAAACCTTTGCATGGGAAATGGCACAAAAGACATTCACTTTCGGAGAATCGCGTTGATGTTCCAGAGTTGCATGGGGGTTACCAGTTCCCCAAATCCTTACATTGTGTCTATTCACTTTTCCTGAAAGGTGGAAAGTCGCTTCATCACTGTAAACTACCCTCTCATGGAACTCATTCTCTTCCATTAATGCGAGAAAATCAACACAGAAGGACGCTCGCAAAGCATAATCGGCGGGTTTTAAGGCTTGAACCAGTTGCAAGTGGTAGGGTTTCATCTGTAAACGTTTCCGGAGAATCCGCCATACAGTTTTTTTGTGGTAGTTGAAGTTCTGTCGCTCCCCGGTAGGTGGATTTCTGTGGACTCCGCACGAAGCATGTGCGAACGCGTTCGACTGTCTCTTCACTCGTCGACGGACGGCCAGTCGATTTTCGTTTACAGATACAGCCTGAATCCCTAAATTGTGTGTACCACTTACGAATGGATCTCCCATCCGGCGGGTCTTTATCGTATCTGGTACGGAAATGTCGTTGAACACTAGTCACAGAGTTGTTTACATGGTAATCAAGCACACAGAAAGACTTCTGATCCCCAGTCAACGCCATTTTCCTTTACTGCTCTGCTGTTGACATCTTGCGGGTGAACGCGGAACTTTAGAAGTGGACAACTAAACTTTGAGAGTTTACCTTTCATACAATATGTCTCACGATATTATATGTTCATTACATTTCACATAATAAATTTCTGAAAACCTGCACAACATTTTGACTTGCCCTGTATATATACACGACGAGCTTCATGGGCTAGTGTTCAGCATACAAAAAGTATATATATATATATATATATATACACGACGAGCTTCATGGGCTAGTGTTCAGCATTTCTGACTACAGTTCATGAGGTCCCGGGATCGATTCCCGGTCAAACCATAAAAACTTTTCTTTAAAGGCAATTATTCCTATGGTTGCCCTTGATCTGGAATTTAGGTTAAGGACTCTCCTGGTGCTTCATTATCATTTATCACCCATCATGTAATTGGAGTAACGTAACACCGCCTTCCAGGTGACCCAACCTAAGAATTGGATTACAATTCCGCCAATGCCAGGGGAGAAAACCAGAACTGTCATAAAATACAACCTGGTGGCATTAGACAACAAATATATACTAGTGGGCCTGACAGACGTTGTCCTGCCCGAATTATTCTCAGAACGTCGGCTATTCAAGAACTTCTCAAAAAGTTTCGAGTTAAATTGTTTTTCTTTCATTTTAAAAATATTAGGAGGTGGTGAGGTGAAATGTTTGGGGTTATGTTCTGATATGCGAAAAATCTTAAGAATATAAAAAAATCGTCCAAAAAATCATATAACGTGATCGCAACGCCTCCTGCCGGGTCCAATTGTGAATCTAAACCAAGCAGGAACCCACTCAAACACATAAAAAATTGCATCATTTTCTGTAGTAGTGTATTATGCGGGCATATAGTGTGTTTATAAAAAATTTGAAACAGTATACGAATTTTGTCCACCGCTGTGGTCTCGAGGTAGAGTGCTGCCTTATCACGCAGCGGGCCCGGGTTAGATTCCCGGTCGGGACAAGCTCCTGGGTACGATTTTTTCGGAGTTTTTCCTCACCTATAAGACAAATGTCAGAAAGCTTAGGGCACAACGGCTATCATCATCATCATCCTTATCATCATCATCATCCTTCATCGGTGTGGAAACAACGGGAAGCTACGACACCTATAATTCCCTAGTAAAGCTGCAAAGCATAGCATGAAAATGCTATGATTGCAGTGAAAGATACACTCGGACAGAATTACAAAGGATGGATGGATACGAATTTTATTCTTTGTTTGTTATTTAATTACATATTTATTTACAAATGTAAAATAATGCCTCCACTCCTGATACATAGACTAATCTGCATTTCTCTTGAGTTAAAGGATTTGTCTAAAATTTCCATAAGCAGTTGGTTAGATTTCATAAATTTAAATAATGACAAATGTTATTCTTTCAATTCATTCTTGGCCTATCTTTCCTCTTTCCATTTCCCCCTTCTATTCATAATTCGTGTCGTATGTTCTGCCCATCACTATCTATAATACTTAAGTTATAGTTTTATATTTGATTTCCCATAAAGATCATATAGCTCACTGTTGTGTAATCTTCTCTACCGGCAGACGTCCTATCCGAACGTTCAATTCTCGTTTCATGGCCGGATGATAGAAATATAAGTTTTTTTGTCATAAAAATCAAGAAATTGAGACATATTAACCCATTCGCTTCAGGTTTAAATGTTCCATGTATTTTCCCAAAAACCGGATTTAAATCACCGTAAATAATATTATCTATTTTCTGACATTCAAAATGAACAAAATATAACGGTACTTGAGATCACAATAAAGGTGAAGGCCAAAACACATTCCTCTACTATTCATAAATGTTAACAAAAGATTGCCCTGCGAAGAGATGTGAAAATTATTCCAAATATATAACAGCAGAGTCAAGCGAGTGTACCTCGTCTTCTGAGGCGAATGGGTTAAATATGATCGTAAGAAAACTCCTCACTACCATCTGATAAGCGTGCATGATGACATCACATTGTTGTCGAGAGAAATGTGTCGATAATGCAGATGACTACACATCTGACAAAAAATGCTATAACCCGATAGCAGCGCCACCTACCGAGTCCAATTGTAAATCTAAACCATCCAGAGACCCACTAAAACGCACACAGAAAGTTTCACCAAAATCGGTACAGTCGTTTAGGCAGTTTTTAATTTCCGATTTCAAGCAAACCTCCACTTCTAATTGTATTTCGCTCATTTTTGACAATACCTACATCGGTTTATTTTAATAGGATATACTGAGTTTCGTTGGGAAACATCGAAAAATGTGACCGCTAGAGGCGATTTTTAAATTTTCACTTCAGATGAACTCCTACACCTTATAGATTTAGAGTGTCCAGATGTGAATCCAAACTATCAAGGAACCCAATTAGAACACACACACACAAAATTTCATTAAAATTCGTCCAGTAGTTTAGGAGGAGTTCAGTGACAAACACACGTACAGAAGAATTATGTATATATATATATATATATATATATATATATATATATTTATTTATTTATTCGTGAGTGTGTGTGTTTTCACGTTCTACCTGCCGCAACTTTTGAGAGAATGACAATACTCTCTATAATGTCTGTGACAGCGAGCTTTATTAATTATTATTATTATTATTATTATTATTATTATTATTATTATTATTATTATTATGTATCAGAAGAAATTAAAGTAACAAAAGGCCTTCCTCAAGGTTGTAGCATATCACCAACATTATTTAAGATAGGAATGCAGGCTTTCACGGCCGGTAATCATGGTATTAAAAGATTCCGGGCTATGTGGCCGTGGTCTATAACTGGCGTTTCTTCCAGACGTTTCTCCCTCAACTGCGGAGGGCATCTTCAGTGGCGAGCGCTTCCAGTTGTTGTTTCCCTGTCGTAGACCCGACTGCGAATTCGCAGTCGAGTCTACGACAGGGAAACAACAACTGGAAGCGCTCGCCACTGAAGATGCACTCTGCAGTTTTCGCAGTCGAGTCTACGACAGGGAAACAACAACTGGAAACGCTCGCCACTGAAGATGCACTCTGCAGTTTTCGCAGTCGAGTCTACGACAGGGAAACAACAACTGGAAGCGCTCGCCACTGAAGATGCACTCCGCAGTTTTCGCAGTCGAGTCTACGACAGGGAAACAACAACTGGAAGCGCTCGCCACTGAAGATGCACTCCGCAGTTTTCGCAGTCGAGTCTACGACAGGGAAACAACAACTGGAAGCGCTCCCCACTGAAGATTCACTCCGCAGTTTTCGCAGTCGAGTCTACGACAGGGAAACAACAACTGGAAGCGCTCGCCACTGAAGATGCACTCCGCAGTTTTCGCAGTCGAGTCTACGACAGGGAAACAACAACTGGAAGCGCTCGCCACTGAAGATGCACTCCGCAGTTTTCGCAGTCGAGTCTACGACAGGGAAACAACAACTGGAAGCGCTCGCCACTGAAGATGCACTCCGCAGTTTTCGCAGTCGAGTCTACGACAGGGAAACAACAACTGGAAGCGCTCGCCACTGAAGATGCCCTCCGCAGTTTTCGCAGTCGAGTCTACGACAGGGAAACAACAACTGGAAGCGCTCGCCACTGAAGATGCACTCTGCAGTTTTCGCAGTCGAGTCTACGACAGGGAAACAACAACTGGAAGCGCTCGCCACTGAAGATGCACTCCGCAGTTTTCGCAGTCGAGTCTACGACAGGGAAACAACAACTGGAAGCGCTCGCCACTGAAGATGCACTCCGCAGTTTTCGCAGTCGAGTCTACGACAGGGAAACAACAACTGGAAGCGCTCCCCACTGAAGATTCACTCCGCAGTTTTCGCAGTCGAGTCTACGACAGGGAACAACAACTGGAAGCGCTCGCCACTGAAGATGCACTCCGCAGTTTTCGCAGTCGAGTCTACGACAGGGAAACAACAACTGGAAGCGCTCGCCACTGAAGATGCACTCCGCAGTTTTCGCAGTCGAGTCTACGACAGGGAAACAACAACTGGAAGCGCTCGCCACTGAAGATGCACTCCGCAGTTTTCGCAGTCGAGTCTACGACAGGGAAACAACAACTGGAAGCGCTCGCCACTGAAGATGCCCTCCGCAGTTTTCGCAGTCGAGTCTACGACAGGGAAACAACAACTGGAAGCGCTCGCCACTGAAGATGCCCTCCGCAGTTGAGGAAGAAACGTCTGGAAGAAACGCCAGTTATATGCCACGGCCACATAACCCGGAATCTTTTAATACCATTATTTAAGATATTTATACACAAAGCACTGTCAAACTGGAGCAAAAAATGTTCAGGAATGGGAGTACCAATTGAAGATGGATCAACAGATACAATATATATACTGTTATTCGCGGATGACCAGATAATAATTGCTCAAGAATATGAAGACATGGAGTTTATGTTCAGAAAATTATTGGACGAATACGATAACTGGGGGTTGAAAATATATTTAGAAAAAAACATTTTATATGGGATGTGGAGCCGAAACCGAAAATTTGATATTAGAAGATGAAATGGGGTATATTAGAGGATGTGAAGAATTTGAGTATCTGCGAGTAAAATTAGATAATGAGGATAAACAAGAAAGTGATATTAAGAACAGAATAAATAAAGACATATAACCAGGAAAAATAAGTTACAAATATATAATTCAATAGTGAGAAGTACTGTCACATATGGAGCTGAAGTTTGGAAATTCAACAAAAACTTATGTCGATGGAAATGGATTTCTTGAGGAGAGCAGCAAGATGTTCAAAATTAGACAAAATAAGAAACACTGTCATAAGAGAAAAAATTAATATTGGTTATTCAATAGAAGATTATATAGAGTATAAGCAATTCAATTGGTATGGGCACATACGACGAATGCAAGAACAAAGATTACCCAGGAAAACATTGGAATGGTGCCCACCTGGAAGAAGGAGGAGAGGAAGACCTCGATACTCGTGGATGCAGGCAATAAGAACTGGAATGAGAGCAAGGGAACTGGAGGACATGGATTGGATGGAGAGAGACGAGTGAAGAAGAAAAATAAAACTTTAGGCACAGAAAGATGTGTAAACATTAAAATTCTGTATATAAGTAAATAAATTATTATTTTTTTTATTTTTATTCAAAATTATAAAATAGTCATACGAGAAAAAAAATGAATATTATATATTGAATAGTAGATTATATAAAATACAAGCAATTAAATTGGTATGGGCATGTACGACGAATGCAAGAAGAAAGGTTACCCAGAAAAAAAATTGGAATGGTGTCCACCTGGAAGAAATAAGAACTGAAATGAGAACAAGTGCACTGAAGGAAATGGAGTGGATGGATAGAGACGAGTGGACAAGGAAAATAAAACTTTAGGCACAGAAAGATGTGTAAACATTAAAAATCTGTATATATATAAATAAATAAATAAATAAATA
Source organism: Diploptera punctata (assembly GCA_030220185.1). Classification (NCBI taxonomy): domain Eukaryota; kingdom Metazoa; phylum Arthropoda; class Insecta; order Blattodea; family Blaberidae; genus Diploptera; species Diploptera punctata. Next base: position 248,985 of record JASPKZ010004563.1, read on the forward strand.
AATAATAATAATAATAATAATTATTATTATTATCATTATTATTATCATTATTATTATCATTATTATCATTATTATTATCATTATTATCATTATTATTATCGTTATTATTATTATCATTATTATTATCATTATTATCATTATTATTATCGTTATTATTATTATCATTATTATTATTATTATTATTATCATTATTATTATTATTATTATTATTATTATTATTATTATTATCATTATTATTATTATTATTATTATTATTATTATTATTATTATTATTATTATTATTATTATTATTATTATTATTATTATTATATTATTATTATTATTATTATTATTATTATTATTATTATTAGAATAAGAATACTAGAATAGGTAACACCTGGTAGAAGAAGAAGAGGATTACCAAAAAATAATGTGGATTGATGGTGTTTTGACCATAACGAGGGAAAAAGGACTGGATGATGGAGATTGAAATGACAGAGAGATGTGGAGGAGAATGACAGTAGATTAATTGATAGCAGAAACATGTGAAACATTATGAAACTTGCCAGATAAGTAAATCGTTATCATTAGTAATTATTGAACAATCTGTATATAATAAAATGGTCGCGGTGAATGAAGTTTGTAATCACAATTGTTTAGCTGATGAATGTTTTAATAGAGCGATTGACAAAACAGCATCATAATGCGCGGTTTTAATATTGAATTACATTCAACTGTTTTAAAATGTCAGATAACAGTATTGCCAACTTGCAAAACAATTAAAAACAGATTACACTATTCATGTAGGTGCTATGATAATTACTGTTGTTATGTTCATTGGAAGGAAATCATGACGTCACGGTGAAATGTCAAATCAAATACGTTAATAACACAACACTGTGCAAACGTATTTCATGCTAATGCAGTGCCTTATTAATCTAGTTACAACAACAACAACAACAACAACAACAACAATAATAATAATAATAATAATAATAATAATAATAATAATAATAATAATAATAATAATAATAATAATAATAATAATAACTAGCAACTGTCCCGTGCTGTAAGCGCGTGATTTAAGGCATCATGCTTTGGTGCACAGGTACGAAATATGCGCTGGTTCGAGTTTCCAATGCGGGAAGGAACTCGGTCAGTATTAGTCATTCAAAATATCTCTGCAGGCGGAAGAATTACGAAGCTCTGTTTGTCGCTACATGTGACGTCATATAAGGCAGTGTGTACTGTCAGCGTCCCACGTCCCATTCCCCTCTGCACTCATAGATAGCAGTGTCACGTGCTCTGTTCCTGCATAAACACGACTGCAGTGCACTATCTTATTTTTATAAAATTGAATTTAATTATTGAGTAAGAAAGCTTAAATAATTTTATGGGACCTCCGTCAACAACTGCACTTACTCCTTAAACGGGTAATATGGGACCAATGATCAGCCAGCATCGTGAGGCATTTGGGAAGCTGCACTAAATAGCGGCTCCATATTGAGAAAACTAGCTGAAACAGCTGTGGACCCGACATGCTGACACTCCTAGTACTTGTCTTAGGAATATGTCGACTGTCATTCTTTTTAATTGACCATAACATATCGATTATTTCTCGTTTATTTTTATGAAATCCACAACTGAAGTTCGAACATTTATCTTTTGTTTAATTACACTGTTTCTTGTTTTATCTCCAGTAAATTTCATGGTAACTGACGTAACAATTACAACAAAATAAAATTACATTGTATTTATTTATTTTAGCCTTCAGATAGCATGACACTAATTTTTCACTTCAAAAAAAAAAAAATATATATATATATATATATATATATATATATAATTTTTTGCGCGATAGTGCGTTTTGTCGTACTTGCAGCAATGGCGACCATGATTGAAAGTTCAATTTCCTACATTTCGTGTTTGCCAACCTAAATAACTATACTATAATATTACATATTACAAACCTCGTGCAGGAAGTAAAACCATTGCCCTGTATACTACGTACAATGTATTCATTCATTCATAGTGTTCTGCTCAAGAGCAGGTCTTTCACTGCAAACTCAGCATTCTCCATTCTTTCCATAGCTCAGCTTTCCTTTTTGTATCTGCATACAAACCATTTATTTTAATATTGTCTATCATCTGATGTCTTTTTTGCCTCTAACTTTCTTTCCGCTGATCATTCCTTCTAGAGCATCCTTCAGCAGGTAGTTTCTTCTTAGCCAGTGGCCAATCCAATCTATTTTCCTGTTCTTTATGAGTTCCAGCATTGTTCTTCTTTCACCCACTCTGTCTAGCACATCTTTATTTCTTACTTTGTCTGTCCATTTTATACGTTCCATTCTTCTCCATATCCACATCTCAAAAGCTTCCAGTCGCTTTTCCTCATTCCGTCGTAATGTCCAAGTCTCTGCACAATACAATGCTACACTCCACACAAAGCACTTCACTAGCCTCTTCCTTAATTATTTTGCCAAAGGTCCGCAGAAAATGCTTCTCTTCTTGTTGAAAGCTTCTTTTGCCATTGCTATCCTCTGCTTTACTTCTTGACCGCAGTTCATGTTACTACTGATTGTACAACCCAAGTATTTGAAGCTCTCCACTTGCTCAACGACCTTATCTTTAATCCTCATGTTTATCTTCCTTGGTTTCCTTCCTATAATCATGGCCTTCATCTTGTTTATATTTATCTTTATCCCATAATCCTCGCACTTATCATTTAGCTCCATCAGCATGTTCCTCAGTGTCATTGTATCTTCTAGCTAGCAAAGCCATATCATCAGCAAATTTTATGCACTTTATTATTCTTCCTCCCATGTTTACGCCTCCCGTATTGCTGAAGCAGTTCTTCATTAGGTCTTCCAGGTAGATGTTGAAAATAATAGGTGATAGAGGACATCCTTGCCTTACCCCCTTCCAATTTCTCTTCCCTCTGACATTTCTTCTTCTATCTTCACTTTTATTCGCTGTTTCATACAAAGACCACTTATGAGTAGTCTCCTCTCCTTCCAGTTCACGTCAATTTTCTTCAAGATCTTCAGGAGTTTCATTCAATTTACTCTGTCAAAGGCCTTTTCCAGGTCAACAAATACTGCATAAACGTCTTTATCTGTTTCTATACATCTTTCTCCTATTGTTCATATCAATCCAATTGCATCTCTTGTACCCTTTCCCTTCCTGAAGCCAAACTGTTCTTCTTCCAATTCGCTTTCCGTCATAGAACGTAAACGTCGATTCAGTATTCGCAGGAGAATCTTTGCAGAGTGTGATATCAAGCTGATAGTCCTGAACTCCTTACATTTCTTTGCATTGTTTTTCTTCGGTATTGGTATTAACACTGTCTCAGTCAATTCTTCGGGCCATTCACCTTCTTTATATATCTTGTTGCATAAACGCAGAATGTCCTTCTTTCCTTCACCCAAGCATTTAATCAATTCAATGGGGATTCCATCTACCCCTGTTGCTTTCCCATTTTTCATTTCCTTAATTGCTAATTCAACTTCTTCCTTCAGAATTGAAAATCCTTTTTCATCTTCTGATACGTCTTCTTCATTTTCTATATCCAAGTTAGCCGGACGATTTCTTGTCTCATATAGCTCTTCTACATATTTTTCCCATGTATTCATAATTCCCTGTTTGTCTGTTATTTCTTCATTATTTTCGTCCTCAATCAGCCACATAGTTTTCTTGCTCTTCTTTCCATGGTCAAAGTTTCAACTTCCTGGTACATTAAATCATGTTTTCCTTTCCTCTCAAGATTCTTTAGTTCTTCACATTTCTGCTTCATCCATTCTTCCCTTGCCTTGTCGGTTTCCCTTCAAGTCCGTTGTTTAGTTTCGTGTAGTTTTTTTGGCTTCTTCTGTATTGCTATTTTTTCATTTTCTTCTTTCTTCCATCTTCTCTAACATTTTTTCTGTGACCCAAGGTATATTAATATTCTTGCTCTCTTTGTATCCTATTGTTTCCTCTGCAGCTATCTGTATAGAGGTTTTCAAATGACTCCAGTGTTCCTTTGTATTGACACATGAGATTTCCATGGTAGAGGTTTTATCCTGAAAATTTTGTTGGAATTTTCTCCTTTCCTTTTCAATTTTGAGTTTCTCCAAGTCAAACTTCTTTTTTGTCTGTCTTTCTCTTATCTTCTTCGGGCAAATATCTACTTCACCTATTACTACGACATGGTCTGAATTGATATCTGCTCCTGGTAGGGTCTTCGCAATTTTCAAGCAATTTCGGAATCTTTCCTGTATCAGTATGTAGTCGATCTGGTATCGTTTGTTGTCCATAGGGCTTATCCATGTGTATCTTCTTCTTTTATGCTGTTGAAACAGTACACTGTATATAGAAAAAGTATCCAAAAGGTAGTGTTAATATACATCAATCGAAACAAATCACTGCATTTAAAATGAACTGAACTTTGTTTGAAACAATATAAAACAAATACGTACTTGCGCCATTTTATCACTGATTCGTGTCACGACCAGCTCTAGTCTCAACTAATTAACATTGCCCACACTGTTAACGTTAGTCAGTTGTCTATAAAGAACGCAAATATTTCCAACATAGATGTTATTATTTTACTATTATTTATCATTTTGAAAACACCATCGCGCAAAAAGTAATGTACAACGCACGTTTGTGATGTGTTTTGCAGAAAGTTAAAAACCTCGCTATCGCTCGGTTTTTAACAATTTTCTCCCTTCTATAAAAACCACTTCCCAACCTCGCAATATAATATAGGCCTATATTATAGAGTGAGAATAAAATAATCTGTGTGAAGTTTTCAACTTTATTTCAACTAGCAATTGTAATTGTAGTTCATATGTAGGAGGAACAGTTACAAAATATATGTTCTGAGTTTTATGTTCTAATTAACTTTAGTCACTAATTATACAAAATAAATGTAACTGATATAATAACTACCGCTTCTGCGTGGTGTCAAGAGTTTTAATTAAAATAAATAACAACTTAAGAGCTTAGGGCAGTAACGCGATAAGCCACATTCTGTTAAAAAATCAGGTATCTCCATATAAAACCAAATAAATTTATTGAAATATCCATAAAATATTTGGTTCGTCTTCCGGGCTTATAGGCCGTGGTCTGGTTGTCTTCTTACTCGACGTTTCGTCTACTGCCGACTGTTGAGGAGTTCACAGAAAGCACGCAGTATCTCCTGATGATGTATACCGCAGCAGTAGACGAAACGTCGAGTAAGAAGACAACCAGACCACGGCCTATAAGCCCGGAAGACAAACCAAATATGGATCAAGACGCCGGCCGTGAAAGCCTACAATTATATATATCCATTAAATAATTTGTAAGTGTACCAGTGATGAGTTAAACCATATAGACACACAATGTGTTAACAACGATACTGCACAATTAGTATTTATAATTTATCTTCTTCTTCTTCCTTTCCTGGATAGATCAATGCGACCTATTCTGGTCTCAAGTCCATCGTTTTCTTGGCCGTCCTAAAGATATTTTTCCTTGTGGTTTGTAGGTGTTGATCGTTTTGGGTAATCTTGTATTGTCCATTCTGTCTAAATGTTCTTTCCATTGGTATTTGTGCTCTTCTAGGTTATCAACTATTGAACATATCTCCAGTTCATTTCTTATTGATTCATCGTGTAATCTATCCATGCGTGTACATCCTTTTACGGATCTTAAAAATTTCATTTCAGTGGCTTGAATGTGTGAGATATATTTTTTGTAAGTACCGAAGATTCAGATCCATATAAAAGAACAGGAACAGCCATAATTTTATAATACCTGAGCTGAGTTTCTCTTCGAGTCTTTCGGAGGGTTTTTCTTATGGTGCCAAACATAATTTGATATCGTTGTAATTTACTATGTATATCCCAATCATAGCTATACGTTATATCTGAACCAAGATAGATAAAGTGTGCTAACTGTTCTATTATTTGATTATTGATTACTATCTTTGCTCTGACTGGCACTTTGCCCTGAAAAGCCATAATTTTAGTTTTTAAAGTTGAGACTTTGAGATTATAATATAGTCCTAATTGATTCAACGTGTAAATGGCTCTTTGTAAATCATCCTCTGACTTCTGTATAATTACCAGATCGTCTGCATACATTAAAATATTCATATACTTTTCCTTATAAATTTGTATTCCAATTGGAGTTGATTTTTTCCTTTTTCGTATAACCTCGTCAAAATATATATTAAACAATGTAGGTGATAATGTACACCCTTGTCGAACTCCTTGATTTATTAAAATTTCTTCTCTGGAATAATTATCTAAATTAAGGATAATTTTCATGCCATTATAAAGACTTTTTATTCCTTCCATAATTCGAGCCGGGTACCCTCTTGCCTTTATTATTTCCCATAATTTTCTTCTTATCACCTTATCAAATGCTTTTTCAAGATCAACGAAAGCTAAATATGTGGGTAAATTGAATTCTCGTCTCTTTTATATTATCTGTCTCATAGTGAATATATTGTCAGAGCAGGACCTTCATTATCTAAAACCATTCTGTTCTTCTAAAAGCAATGCATCTCCTATTGGTTTTAGTCTATTAAGTAAATTCCCTGCATATATTTTATATATAGAATTCAAATTACTGATTCCTCTATAATTACTCGTTTTATTTCTGTCTCCTTTTTTAAAAATTGATATAACATTTGCAATGCGCCATGTTTTGGGAATTTCTTTGTTTATCCAACACATATTAAAGATGTGTAATAATCTTAATTTTAATAACAAATCTCCGTATTTTAAATGATCTGCACTTATATTATCAGACCCAGGTGACTTTTCCCGCAGGGCAAGTGGCTTATGGACGTTGCTAATTCAGCCAATGTGATGAAATCACATCCTTCAAATGTTTTATTTACTGGAGTGTGAGATTGTTCATTCTCATTAAACCCACAACTGTTTATAATGTTCAACCCATACTTTTGATTCAATAACATTTATATTGGCTGTATCTTTCTCTGATTTATTTATATTCCTTAGTATTTTAAATGCAAAATCTTGCCTGCCATGTACATCATATTCAACATCTATAAAGTTCTCCCCACTCTCTATATGTGCTCTCTGCATTAGCAATTTTGCATAATGTTTTGCCTGTATATATTTTTGTCTTGATTCATCATTTTTTTGTAAAAATGCAATATGTTTTTCGTTTTTTCACAAATAGCGTTTTCGATATCCGAGTTCCATATTTTAAGTCCTCGTTTTCTTTTCCAAATCTTTTGTTTGCCAATCGCTTCTTGGGCTGCTTTAATAATAAACTTTGTATGTTTTCCCATTCTTTTGTCACATCATTTACAGTTAGAACTTTTATTAAATTATGGTTAAGTCTCTGTTGATATAAATCTCTAATTGATTGATTTTTTAACAATCTTATCTTAAACCTTGTACTGTCCACTCTATTTTAATAGGTTAGTTATATTGCTTTTATATTTTTTCCATCTAGCAATCAAGACTATTTTTGCCATCAGCAAGTAATGGTCGCTGTATATGTCATATCCCCTATAAATACGTATATCGTGTATCGATTTAGCTGATTTTACATTGCCAATTATATAGTCAATAATTGAACAGTGACCTCTATTACTCTACGTGTATTTATGTATTTCTTTCTTCTTGAAGAAGGTGTTCATTACCTTTGGTTTATTATAGGCGCAGAATTGTCTGAGTAATGCACCGTTATTATTGAGGGTCTCTTCTCCACATGTACAATTACATCTTTTATGGGCACTTTTCCTACTCTAGCATTTAGATCCCCAGCTATATATATCATATCTGTTTCGTTAATTTCATTATAAGTTTCCTGTAATTTTTGATAGAATATTGCTGTATCTCTCATTTTTCCTTCTTCAGGACTGTAGACTCCTATAACTGTAAGATGTCTCTTAGTATTTTAAACTTTACTACCATTATTCTTTCATTCACAAATTTATATGATGTTATTTTCTTTTTCCATTTCTGATCAATCATCATAGCTACTCTAGCTTGTCCATGTTCATGTTGCTCCACCCCACAGTACAAAATTGTGTATTCTTCAAGGGTTTTGACTTCCTTTCAACTTATTTTTTGTTTCTGTCAAAACTGCTATATTTATTCTTTTTTGTTTTAGTTCTAACTGTATTTCCTGCTCTTTTGTATGGAGTCCTCTCACATTTCAGGTAGCAATATTGATCATATCCGTTATTCCAAATCGTCTAGCCTTTTCATTGCGTAAGTTGTATCCATTGAATCTGTCTGGGTTTCGTATTCGCACTTGAGACTTCTGAGTGATATTTGTTTAATCATAATATCTCAGAAATAACAATAAGTGGCTCATCATGTTATTGCCCTAAACTCTTCAGTTCTTTGTTACGTGGAAGTTTGTTCATATTGTACAATATTTTTGGGACGTAGGCACTTGAAAATATTTTTTTGGGAACCAAGAAAAAATCTTTAATTTTCACGTGTTATACCGTTATCTCTTCTAGAAATTCCAGCTGAACGCCTCCAAAAATCCATTTCTGCGGAATTTAATTTACTTATTGTTCTAGATTTTAATTGCCATGTTTCTTCACCGTGTGTCATTGTACTCATAATCATTGTATTATTTTTAGAACATAATGCTGATCCCATAAAACGCTATTTAATTTTAATATTACAGATTTACCCTAATGTATCCTCTCTTCTATTTCACCATCATAATTTCTATCTACTATATATATATATATATATATATATAAGCAATTAAATTGGCATGACCGTGTACGACGAATGCAAGAAGAAAGATTACCCAGAAAAAACTTTCGAATGTTGTTCATCTGGAAGAAGAAAATCTCGAAACTAGTGGCAAGAAATAATAACTGATATGACAACAAGAGGACTGGAGGGCATGAAGTGAATAGAGAAGAGTGGAGAAGGAATAATAAAACTTTAGGCACAGAAAGATGTGTAAACATTGGAAATCTATATATGTTGCCTATGTTACATGAAAATAAAAACTAATGGCTCAGCCGAGATTTGAAGCAGGGACCTCTAAGTCTATACGTTAGTGCGTAACCGACCATACTATCCAGGCGCCCCAGTTCAAATATTAATTTTTCTTTCTCAAATCGTAAGACGCGGCGGGCAGCGACCGCAATGCGATCTTACGGCTTGTATAACGAGGAAGCATTTATTGAGAATATTTCTTACTTTAAGCAGTGGCGCATTTTATTTCGATGTTACAATTACATTTTGACATTAAGCCTGAACCGGGATTTGAACCCTGGACTTCTAACCCTATAAATTAGCGTGATATATATATATATATATATATATATATATATATATATCTTAATACATAAAAATTACGTGTCACGTTGTTTGTCCGCGATGGAATCCTAAACTACTGAACCGATTTTAATAAAATTTTGCAAAGTGTGTGCAGTTTGATCCAACTTGAGACTTAGGGAAGTTTATAACTAAATTTATAGTTGCATTATTTTTATTGCGAATTATTTGTTTATTATTTAACAAAGAGTTATAATTATCTGTGAGTTCCATACGATTCTAACAGATGTCCCTGTAAGGTAATTGGTTTATTATTTAACCAGGTGGCTGTGCTTTTTTTTTGCAACCACGAAATTCAATTGAATTACAAATATTGATTATTTCATAATTTAAGTGTGTTTGTGTTTATTTTATTTTCAAAATATTGATAATAATATTAATTTCGTGTGTAAGTATTAGTATTAAGTAATCTGGCTGAAATACAGCAACTTAATTTAAATTTAACTGGACCGAGAAGGAACATTGAACAATATGGCGAATCAGTTCTAGAGACCATGAATGATAAGATATCAAGTGAATTTCCGCAAATTGGTATAGGCGTATATGACATAAATCTTACAATTAAAAAGAATGTCAATTTAAAAATATAGATGAAGGTCTAAGGAATGGAATAACAGAACTGTAAGTAAGTCTGTTAGTTATAATAATATGCCTAATATTACAGAAACAATCTCCAAGCCTCAATTATATGAAAAACAAGATGGCTATAATATATCACAAGATGATATTACAGACTTCTTTATGATGATGAGAATCCAAACTGCCAACAAGTTCGTGAAAGTATAATGAAATCAGCAAGCCTCCTCAAAATATTCCATCAATAAATGTATATAATCCTTATGATACACTTATGGATGATACTGAGAATGCAGACAACATAAATTCATCTCAATCAACAAAACCACTGCCACATAAACCACCACCTATATTTATACCGGGTGTAGTTAACGTACCAGAACTAAAAAATTGTGTAAAACAAAAACTTTCTGATTTAGATGTCTCACTTAGTTTACTACAACATAATTTAACGTATACCTTAGCCACAGCAACACGTGGCCGGGACTTATATATATAACAAAGTCGGATTAGTTACACTATTTATAACTCAAGAACGGCTGGACCGATTTTTATGATCTTTGATTTGTTGGATTTGTTTCCGCCCCGAATAGCAGATAACTATTAAAACATCGGAAAAATTAACGTAAAACTATTTAAAGGCGATACGACGTTCGCCGGGCCAGCTAGTATATATATAGGAAAAAATAAAGACTGTTAATTGAAGATGGGTACTGTTCCGCAGCTAATGAGAAGCGTCCTAACAGGCATAACGTGTCTGTCATTCAAACGCAACTCCCGAGGACCAGAATACGTGTTTGTAACGTTGAGCCACCTGTCTATGCACAAAAAAATTGTAGAGGCAATTCAAGAGGTAATTTAAAAAATAATGGTCCCTACTTCAATTACAATAACTGGACGACATTTGGAGCGGAATTAAAACGAAATAAAATTAAGTTTAGCGAAATGAACTTTTTTGCACCGTAAAACATAACATTCCAAAACAAGCTAAAAATCAGCTAACTAAATAAAATTCGTACAGCCGAAGACATACAGACCAACAAGACAAAACGATCCACAATTCTGCTTTAGATGCTTCTTTAATAATACTTAATTTAACGACGTCCTACAATAACAGAAGGAAGTAAATGAAGATATAATAACAAATGAGGGAATTTTGAAGAAGTGGCTGAATTTAAACACCTAGGTACAATAATTAAAAACAAGAATTAGACGTACAAATTAATTGAAAATAGTCTCAATTCTGGAAATGCATGTTATTGTGCATTACAGGGACTCTTGTCATCCCAACTTCTCTCAAAAAAACTTTAAACTGAAAATATATAAAAATTTTCTTCTATCAGTTATATGGATGTGAAAAATTGACTCTTACTCTAAGGGAACAGAAAATATTACGAGCATTTGAGAATAAAGTTCTTAGGAAAATATTTGGACCAAACAGAGATGAACACACAGGTGAATGGAGAACAGTAAATAACAGTGAGCTACATTGTCTTTATATGAAGCCACATATAATAGGAACAGTTAAGTCTCGTATACTGCGATCGGTAGGACATACGGAACGAATAGGGAATGAAATAGAGGCATGGAAACTTCTAATAAGAAAACCATAGGGGAAAACGCCGAGTTTATGGGCCAAGAATGAGATGATAAATAAGATTAACCATGATTTGAGGGAAGTATATTATACAGGGAATGATTGGAAGACATCTCATCAGGATAGGGATGTATGGAGAGCTTACGTACTCGCGGCCATGAACCTGCGGGTTCGATAGTGTCGATGAGTTTATTTATATATGTATGTGTGCGTGTATGAACGCTGTAAAGATTTTTTAAACAAACTCGACATATTGTTAAAGTAAAATCGAATCATTAAGAGTGGGGGAGGGGGTTGACATGAGACGATTTTTTTAAATCGCTCTATCGGCCGCCATGTTTATTTTCTCATAACATAACTTTACACATACTATTTAAATGACAAAAGAAAAATATGTTCCGTAAATCAGCAACCGAACGGTTCAGGCATGCAAGCTGTGGTACTTCCGCTAGTTCCAGTACCAGTATCGCAAATAATTTGGACAATAGCGACAATAATTAGCGTTTCCGACTTGAGAAAACGAACTATAACGCTGGGGTACTCGATATCCTGATCACATGTCACCACCTATAGCATACTGGCTGGATGATCATTAGGGTGTCCCAAGACTCCCAACACATAAAGGAGTTTTTTTTTTCGCAAAATCAAATACGCATTTTTTTACCTTAATAACTCAAATATTATTGCGATTGAATCTTGACAACCCGTGCCGACTTCCTGCCAAACACAAGACATGAAATATTGTTCTGGGTTAGTATAGAAGGATTCTAGAACTAAAAGTTTATTTTGTAAATAAAACATCAATATACCCAAAACGTATAACTATTTACTATTTTACAACAACAACCGAACATGGACAGTGACAACACAACAATCAGCCAGAATACTTCTTCTTCTTAAACTTAATTTGTAGGATTTTCATCCTGTTTATTTCCAAAATCACTCCTCGGAGGAAGACGTATTGGATGTGCATTCGCTGTCTATCCATCTCTTGGCTAGTCTTCATCTTGTTCTTCTCCCGTCCATTGGTCTATCTTCTTTAGCTCTTTTTGCAAGCCGGTTTTCTTCTATTCTTTCTATATGGCCCTTCCAATATTTTCGTCTATATATAATAAATTTGGTTATATCTTGAATATGGCATTTGTCCTTAATTTCTGTATTGTGTATTTTATCAAATAATGTTTTCCCCTGAATAGTTCTTAAGATTTTCATTTCGCATGTGCTTATTATTTGTTTAGTTTTTGGTTGTATCAGCCCTAGTTTCTGCTCCATATACGATAACTGGTCGAACTATTGTTTTGTATTTGCGGGTTTTGCTTTGTTTCCGTCTTTCAGGGACTGCGAGCAATTTATAAGATACACCTTGAAGTGGGTTGCTAGCCCGTTTTCATGGCGGGTTTATTATTCGGGGTTTCCTCCCTAGGCTGATCGCCTTCACCCAGCTCTAGAGCTCAGCCTGCCCCGTAAAGCCAGAATACAAGCTGCTGAAACGAGATTCCTCAGGCCAATAGCAGGATATCAAAGAACAGACAAAAAACATAACACAGAAATAAGACAACTAAAAGTAAATAACAATATAAAAATACAGAACAAAATGGAAAGAACACTTGGCATGGATGACTGAGAATAGAATACCAAAAGCAGCATACAGCTATTCACCACGAGGAAGAAGAAGTTTGGGAAGACCAAAGAAAAGATGGAAAGAGCAGCAATTTGGAGCCGAAACAGGCTAGTAAATAAGCCTAAACCGTGAAGAAGAAGAAGACAACAACAACAAAAAACATTATTCAATTTTTTTTCAAAGTTAGCGAATACTGACGTGTTTCGAAGCAAGTCGTCATGCGTTACATGGGCCTACGTACAAATTGTACTAACTGTTGTTTTAACATTATACAAACAAATTACGAGTGTATGCGTTAAAAATAAAATACTTAGATTTTTTTGGGACACCTTAATGATCATCCACCTCCGTGATTAACAAGTGTGAATATGAGATCAGTAGTCTGCTGGTAGGCCATGGACCTTCTAGGTCTACTACGCCATGGAGAAAAAAAAAACAAAAACAGTGGACCATAAATTTGACTTAATAGACATGTTACAAAGTTCCTGCGTGACGGACTTTTGTGAACATTGCAGTAAGTCTGCGTGTACCAGAGTGAGACATGATACGAAAAAAAAAAACTAAATTTAATTTACGCTGAATATTTTATTTGTATCGCTGGAATCACAGATATGTTGAAACTAATGCGTTTTTTTAGAAGTGCATTAACAAAATTAAAATACACGTATATTGTAGTGCTGAGCTTTTGTTCGCGTCAGCTACCAACATTACAGTCTAGCCTTGACAGATACCATCTTCATAAAACATTCATAAATGTGGCTTATTGATTCCACACACAAACGTTCAAATGTTTTTGATGTAAATTAGATGAGTATTTTGATATAAGGAACACATTTCAAGAGTTCATATGGATATAAATGCCATTGGTCAATGCTCTAATTTTTCATGGATATTAATCTATGTTCCACAGCAAATGACCTGGCAACAATGGGAATATAGATTATCATCCTTGCAAAAGAGTATGGTATTTCATCATTTTCCATGTCAAGTCTTCATTAATTTAAAAATAATAACTAACTCAATGGCTCTATGGAACCCGTAGGTCCATGGACACGAGGACATAAGCTCTCCATACATCCCTATTCTGAGCTAAAGTTTTCCAATCATCCCCTGTATAATCTACTTCCTTCAAATCATGGTGAATGTTATTCTCTCACATTTGTATTGCCTTACCAACTGAGCGATTTTCCCTCTGGTTTTCCTACAAGAAGCTTCCATGCCACTCTTCCATTCCCCATTCGTGTCAGATGTCTTACCCATAACAGTCTATGAGACTTAACTGTTCTTATTATATCTAGTTTCCTATAAAGACCATGTAGTTCACTGTTACGTAGTCTTCTCCATTCACATGTCTGTTCATCTCTCTTTGGTCCAAAAATATTCCTAGGAACTTTATTCTCAAGTACTTGTAATATTTTCTCCTCCCTTAGAGTAAGAGTCAATGTTTCGCATCCAAATAATATAACTGGGAGAATAACAGTTTTATATATTTTCAGTTTAACGTTTTTGAAGGAGTTGGGACGACAAGATTCCCTGCACAGAATAATAAGATGCATTTCCATAATTGAGCCAATGTTTAATTTCATTGCGCATCTCATTCACATTACCGATCGTAAAAAATAACTATGAATTGTGGGAATTCATAAACGTGAAGTGATATTTCTGTTAGGTTTGTATGTTGCATTGCTACGATTGGGATCCTATTCTAGTAAATTGCCAATTTTTAACTGCTTTTACAGAAGAACCACATTTTTTTCAGACCACTGTGTATTGTGATCCATACGAACTATTATCCACAGTGTAAACTGCTTTACCGACACAAGCTACTTCTGTTCAAACTAACTTTTAAATAAGCGCCTTACCGACCTCGGACGTTAGTCTTACGACCTCTCAAATACCTCAAGATCAGGAAATACTATTTTTTACCGTAACATGCTCCATAACATTCTCATACTTGAGATGCTCTAAAAAATTCTTACTCTCTCACTGGCACAATTATTGAACCCGTAGATTCATGGCCGCAAGAAACAAGCTCTCTACACATCCCATCCTCAGCTAATATTTCCCTATCGTTCTTCTGTGTATACTTATTTTTTTTATTTAACATCTGCTTATGTACCAAAGAGAGATAAACCGACAGGTGAATGGAGAAGACTACTTAACAGTGAGCTGCATGAGCCTTGTAAGAAAGCGGATATAATAACAGTTAAGTCTCATAGACTACGATGAGCAGGACATGTGGTACGAATGAGAAATGAAAGAAGAGCATGGGAGCTTCTTGTAGAAAAACCAGAGGAAAAACGCCCCGTTGGTAGACCAAGGATGAGGTGGGAGAATAACATTAACTATGATTTGAGGGAAGGAGATTACACAGGGAATGATTGAAAACCATTAGCTCAGGATAGTGATATATATGGAGAACTTATGTCCGCGCGGCCATGAACCTATAGGTTCGATAGTGCCAGTGAGTTAGTTAGTTTTGTACGATCTTTTACATGCCGCACGTCAACCGGACTTTCCAAGGGCACAATCTGTAGGGAGAGGGTTTAAACTCTCCTTTCTCTCTCTCTCTCCCTTTCTCTCTCTCTCTCTCTCTCTCTCTCTCTCTCTCTCACACACTCTCTCACTCACTCTCTCACTCACTCACTCACACACACACACACACACACACACACACACACACACACACACACACACACACACACACACACAATATATTTCGACAAGGATATGCAGGACCTCCCTGGATACGTTGACTAGCTCAATCCCATGGCCACCTCCAAGACAACACAAACATTTAAGATAATGGAAATCATTCACTCATAGATTCTTCTAAATGCCGGATGGCGTTCGTGGACTACTTGGGTCTTAATATTCCCCGAAATTTGTTTTAAAGCTAAGGAAAAATAACTCACTCAGGAAACTTGTAATGGCCAGGGATCGAACCCGCGTCCACTGTGTATGAGTTACTATGTTACCATAGAGGTACACCCTTGTATAATTCACGTCCCTCAAATCATGGTTAATGTTATTCTCCCACTTCACTCTATTGGGATCTTATCCCTACAAGATGTTTCCATTAGTTTCCCCATTAGTGCCACGTGTCCTGTCTGTTACAGTCTATGAGACTCAACTGTTCTTATTATATCTACTCTCCAAGGCGCGACAGGCCTAAAGGCCCCTGGCCTACCAGCCGGCTGCTGGCCACACATCCACACGTGTTAATCACAGAGGTAGATGAACATTCAGCCAGTATAGGGGTAACATGTGGTCAGCATATCGGATCCCCCAGTCGTTATAGCTGATTTTCTTAGCCTGGAGCTGTTACTTATTGTAGCTACCCAAATGTATCACGATGCTGGGTGGGCACTGGTCCCATACCGACCGAAATTTCATGATAAAATCTCTTCTCCCGTGGGGACTCGAACCAGCGCAAGTCCCATAGCTCTGCGCCAAGCTATCTCGGCTATTGCGCGGGACTTTAAAAAAATAAGCGTATATAAATATTTTTGTTTTATTTTCATTATTGATTTTTTTCTGATAATTATTTTCTGGTCCTATTTTTAAAACTGTGTGTGTGTGTGTGTGTGTGTGTGTGTGTGTGTGTGTGTTGTAGCACAAACATTATTAAGAGCAGATGTTTTATATATGTGACAGAAAATAGCCAATCAGGAACGACGAATGATTAAATTATTTCCATATACCAGGTGTCTACATACTTCCATATACCAGGTGTCTACATACTTCCATATACCAGGTGTCTACATATTTATAATTTTTTGCACGATAGTGCGTTCTATCGTACTTACAGGAAGAGCCAACATGATTGAAAGTTCAATTTCCTAAATTTCGGGATTGCCAACCTATAAATAACTAAATAACTATACTGTAATATTACAAATTACCTACTTAGGCGGAAATAAAACCATTGCCCTTTATGTATTCTATGCACAATATATATACAAAAATATATCCAAAAGGTAGTGTTAATATACATTATACGAAACAAATCACTGTATTTTAAATTAACTGAAATTTATTTGAAACGATATAAAACAAAATTCGTACTGGCCGCCATTTTATTCCTGATTGGTGTCACGGCCTGCTGTAGTCTCAACTAAATTATTTTCGACATTTACCGTATAAACATTGGCCAGACTGCTAACGTCAGTCGGTTGTTTATAATGAATACGAATATTTCCAAAATAGATACTATTATTTTACTATTATTTATTATTTTGAAAAGACCATCGTGCAAAAATAATGTACAACACATGTTTGTGAAGTGTTTTACATAATCTCGGTATTCCTCGGTTTTAATAATTTCCTCACTTCTGTAAAAACAACTTCCCAACCTCTTACTCTAATACGTAATTTACATGGGCGTCTAAAACATGAACTTATCGAATGCTGGGAACTCCAGGTCTGCCAACTGAACAATTCCCCTGAAAAAATAGTCAGCTTTAAAAATGTGTTAATCAGCAATTGCAACAACATTCTTAGTTAATTCCATATTCTGACTGGGCGGAAAGACTGCCCTGAACACTGTGGCCTCAAAGGTATATTGCGCTACCCCAGTATTATGGAGACGAGTTGAATGAAACTGTACTCTACGTGTTATGTAAGTTGTGGGTCGTGTTCCATGTGTGACACACCAGGTTCTGCTGCACCTTATTTTTTAGGAACCAAACTCAGCGTACAGCAATCAATTGAGAAAACTATCATCGGTTCATCAGGAGTTACTGTTATCCTGAAGTAAACATTTAAAAGCCTCTCTAGCGGCTGCAATTTTCGATTATTTGCAATAAAACTCGCTATACACCATTGTAATAAAACTAGAGAGAGGTATTATCCAAAATCACCGGAAACCAACCATTATGAAATTTAAAAAATGGATATAGCTACCGCCATCTTTGTTTTCCCGCAACAAAACTTGAAACATAGGATTTAATTAACAAAAAAAAAGATATATTTCGAAAATCCCAGCAAAATCAGACCAAAAATTCGAATTTCTGAAAATTCAGTTAGTTTATGCAATTCCTGAATGACGGACTTTTGTGTGTTGTACTCGTGTACAACGTAACACCCCCTCCTCCAAGGGTGGGAGTGTATATGGTGTAAATTTACTTACGCAATTGAAAACAATTTTAATGCATGAAATGTTGTAGAAATTGATGATAATATTTGGACCAGGAAAACAATAATTGCAATTATTGTAAACATACTTTTAACGTAAAAACTGAAGTAGTGGAAATATGTCTTACATTGTAAATGTCAGTCATTTTGAATGTTCATAGAATAACTACAGGTGCGGCATAAGTCAGTTAACCACTGCACATGATTGCAAGGGAAAAATTCAGATTGGTTGAAACCGGAGTTTGAATACGGGACCTTCAGAATATAATCTCACATACTACTACTTAAACAACAATGGAGGTCACTTTGAACAGTTTCGGTAGTTGTTTTTTGTATAAATGTTGTAAGCTACAGAAAATAATATATTTCCATTTTCGGTTAACTGACTTATGCTACACTCTGTATATTGAAGATATAGCTTTTACGCAGTTAAACACAATGTAAATGCAACGGATGTGTGTAGAATTTAATATAAAATATGTTAGGCCTAAAATAACCTAAAAGTTAACCCAACGCAATTTAAGTACTTTAACCTGTAAAAGTTGTAAAATTCGGAGATAATATTCATTATCGACAGAGCTCTGTTAAAACCAGAGGTATTAGAGTAAAAGTAAATTCCGGGGCTAAATACAATTAAAATAAATTATTAACATTCGTTGCATTAAAAAAGTGTTTAAGTTGGTAGGAAAATTTACACCTTAATACCTCCGTCCCCTTCCAAGAATTCAGTTAAATTTCACATCTGAAGCTAAATGTGTGTATATATATATATATATATAATTCTTCTGTATGTGTGTTTGTCACTGAGCTCCTCCTAAACGACTGTACCTAATTTGTATTTTTTTTTGTGTGTCTGATTGGGCCCCTGGATGATTTAGATTCACAATTGGACCATTTAAAACCATTAGGTGTAGGAGTTCACCAGAAGTGAAAATTTTAAAATCGCTCTAGCGGTCACAATTTTCGATGTTTCACAACAAAACTCAGTATATCCTATTAAAACAAACCGAGGTAGATATTATCCAAAAATGAGCGAAATCCGACAGTTAGAATTGGAGGTTTACCTGAAATCCAAAATTAAGAACCGTCATGTTTGGTTCGTCTCGGCATATACATATTTATGATGTAACTAAGCTTTAATGCTTCATTTATTTAGGCGTAGCAACGCAAGCTGGGTATTAGCTAGTTATATAATAAAAATCACTGATTTTATGAAAATATTAAATTTTTACATTTCGAAAATTGACAACTTTTTTACGAATTCGCTTCTAAATTCCGCTGAACTGGTGCGCCTTTGAATCCTTGTGACACAAATAACCATGACGACAGTAAGGTGTGGGTTATTACCTGTCATATAAATTAATAGCACTTGAGATATGCATTTACATTTAATGTTTGGCCGCGGGGAAGCCCCGGGGAATTAAGAGCATTCTGGTGTTATATACGAGTGCTTGACTGACAGGACCACGCGCTCCGTGCAACAGTGTGCCATCTACACACCCACCTTTTTCCGGTGACAACTCGTACAGGAGGAAGTGACAATAATGCACGGATTTCATCAACATCAGCATCATGGTCCTGTTCCATCTATTTCTTCATGGGTCTACCTCTCCTCCTGTTCCTTTTCTAAGATATTCTTGGGAATTCAGAATTCTTGCATCCGTAAATACATGGTATTTTTTTTTCTTTTTTTCTTTTATTTTGTTATTTAAGTTGAACACGAGTGGGAAAGACTAAGTAACAGTGAGCTACATGGTCTTTATAGGAAACCAGATATAATAAGAACAGCTAAGTCTCGTAGACTGCGATGGACAGGACTTGTGGCATGAATGAGGAATTAAAGAGGGGCATGGAAATTCCTTGTAGGAAAACCAGAGGAAAGGCACCTAGCATGTAGGCAAAGAATGAGGAGGGAGAATAATATTAACCATTATTTGAGAGAAGTAATTTTACCAGGGAATGATTTTTAAAAGATCTTCTTCTTCTTCTTCACTTCCTGGTTTAGGTAAGAGTTGCCTGTTCCGTCTTCACTAATAGATCTAAGACCATCTCGTCCGAGGACGTCCGACATCTCTTCTTCCTCTCGGGAAACAATGGAAGATTTTATTTGGTAATCTACTTTCTTCCATTCTTTCTACATGTTCTTTCCACTGTATATTTTTAAAAGATTAGCTCAGAAAATGGATATATGGAGAGTTTATGCTCTTGCGGCCATGAACCTAGTGTTCAATAGTGCCAGTTCAATGTTTTTTGAGAGAAATTGGGACGACAAGAGTCTCTGTAATGCATAATAGCAGAATTGAGCGCATGTTTAATATATTTATCATCTAATTCGTGTTTGTAATTATTGTTCCTAGGTATTTGATTTCAGCCACTTCTTCAAAATTTCCCTCATTTGTCATTAGCTGTCCATTTCCATTATATAAAAACAACCTGCAACTTGATTATATTATTTGCTTGATAAAGGAAGTGTACAATATAAAATAATAATAACAATATACGTAGAACTTTGTTATATATTGTATTGTCTAATGTAGAGCGCGTTTCGTAGATTTATGGCAAATAAAACAAAACTCGAGCATGAAGAAACCTCTGGAGAAAATAACTCGCTATTCTGCAAGGTCTCAGATTTGACTTGTTCAATAATAATTTATTGTTCTCAAGTTCAACATCTTTCTGTCGCACATTTCAATCTATTATACAGCCAATCTGCATTCCTTATATGCTGTGGACCCAAGTTTGAACCTCAATAGAGACAAATTTCCTGGGCGACTTACTTTCGAGTTTTTTGCTCCCTATAAGACAAATGTCGGGTAATTTTAAGGCCCAAATGGTCCCGGACATCATCTGGCCATCATAAATATTATATTCGCCTAGGGTGTGCAGTAATCCCATGTCCAACTTTAAATTCAAAACATTTCACAATATTTTTATAAAATTTTGTTAATAGGCTTATCCTTAAAAATTAATAAACAAAAACAGAATTAAGTCCACCGCTGTGGTCTCGCCTTGTCACGCAGTGGACCCCGGTTCGATTCCCGGTCGGGACAGACTCCTAGGTGAGGTTTTTTTTCGGGGTTTTTCCTCACCTGTTAGACAAATGTCATGAATCTTACGATCCAACGGTCCCCGAAAATCATCCGGCCATCATCATTATCATCAACATCCTACATCGGTGGCAATATGCCGGCTGTCATATTAGATAATGAACAAATTCCTTATACCGACGTCGTTAAAAACTTGGGATTTTACTTAGATTCTAATTTAAATTGGCATGTGCAAGTAAAACAAACATCTAAAAGGATCTTCTCCATAATGCATTCCCTAAAGCGACTTAAACATTTTCTTCCTACAACTCTTAAAAGAATTTTAATCCAAACTTTAGTGATGCCGCATTTTGACTACTGTGACGTTCTACTAACTGACATAAGTGACGGATTGTCGGACAAACTGCAGCGTGTTTATAATATGTGTATCAGATTCATATTTAATGTTCGAAAATACGATCACATTTCTCCATTATTCCACGAATTGTCATGGCTACATCTAAAAGAGAGAAGAAAATCGCACTGTCTAATTCTCCTATTTAAGATCCTACATACCTCGATTCCCAATTATTTATCATCCCGTTTCCAGTATCTATCCTCAAACCATAACTTAAACACAAGATCACAACATAGTCTCTTACTTAATATACCGCAACATAGGACATCACATCACTCCATGTCATATACCATCTCCACTTCTCGCAACTGGAATTCCCTACCACAAGAAATAAGGGGCTGCCGGACATTAATAATAATAATAATAATAATAATAATAATAATAATAATAATAATAATAGCTTTATTTTACCTGGCAGAGTTAAGGCCTTAAGGCCTTGTCTACCACTCAACCAGGTTTAAAAAAAATACAAAAGAAAAGTCTTAAATCTAAATTACAATATATATATATATATATATATATATATATAAACGATTACAAGTTATGAATACAATACAATTAATATTTATAATGTATTTTGATTTACTTTAAATTTAACGAATTAAATATATAATATGTACAAAATATATAAAAAACGAGGAAAAGATTAATGACATAGTATAAAATTAAATAAATAGAGAAAAATTAATTATTAGACAACAGGTAACTGTATAAGCGTGACTTAAAGGTGCCAAGTGTGCGGCAACCCCTGATATCTTGAGGAAGGAGATTCCAGGAGCGGGCGGAGGCTACTGTGAAGGAAGTAGAATAGGAGGAAGTGCTATGAAGAGGAATTGTTAGCAGACTGTTGGCATCTTTTAAAAGAAATCTAAATTTATATTTGCTCTAAACTCGACTTCATTATTATCCAGTGTAAGATATATATATTAATTGGTGTTTCCCGTATAATGTATCATATTTATATTTATTATTATTATTATTATTATTATTATTATTATTATCGTATCATTATTGTTATTACCCTATAAAATGTTGTTTGTACATGACATTTACATTGCTACATTTATTGTATCTTTAACTGTTTATAATTAGTATAGTGTATATCTATATTTGTCGAATATTTATTTGTATTTGTGCTGGTTGAGTGGAAGAGAGGGCCTTATGGCCTTAACTCTGCCAGAATAAATAAAGTATTATTATTATTATTATTATTATTATTATTATTATTATTATTATTATTATTATTATTATTATCGGTGTGGAAAGCAACGGGAAGCTACCACACCTATAATTCCCTAGTAAAACTGCAAAGCATAGCATCAAAAATCTATGATTGCAGTGAAGAACCTGCGCTAGGGCAGAATTACTATAGAATAGAACATAATTAAATAAAAGTTTTGAATAAAAATAATTTCCCATAAAACTAGAAGCTTCCCAACAAGATGAACTTGCATCAATAAGGAACACCTTCTCAGATGCAGAAAACCAGGTGAAATTAAGAATAAAACTGGAAACTTGATTGGTAAACTAGGGAACTTGGGACAATACCGGACGTCACTATCAATGGCAGCTTACACCGTATTCAGGATGTCTGTGTAGTGGGTATAAACAAATAAAACAAATAAATCAGTTTATTTTAGTTGTTTTTATTATTAAAAGATATAAAATAATAGTTGTCTTTGTTTATGTCTACTCTCTAGGCATCCTGAATCTAACAATTAAATGAGTCGATTTCAATTAATTTTCAGGGAATACTTTATTTACAGCATGTATCGCGAAAAGTTGTTCATCATACAACATGCGCATGCGCCAACAAACGCGAAGCGGTTTACACTATATAATCAAGGGATGACTTATACGAATGTGTCTAAATGGCTCAAAGAGTAGGGTGCGTGCAGGCAAACAGTTTTCAGACACTTTTGAAATCTAGAATGGGTTGAAGCAAGGAGATGCACTATCTCCTCTACTATTTAATTTTGTACTAGAGCATGCCATTAAATCTTTAGAGAATGAGGAAGGCTTACAACTGAATGGTATTAATAAGCTGTTAGTTTATGCTGATGATGTAGTACTACTGGCCGATAGCCAGGAGATACTAAAGGCCAACACGCACACACTATTGAATAACACTAAGAAATCGGGACTGAAAGTAAATATCAGTAAACTAAATATATGGTCACACGTAGAAATTCAGTATATAATGGAAATGGACAGCTAATGAAAAATGAGGGAAATTTTGAGGAAGTGGCTGAATTCAAATACCTAGGAACAATAATTACAAATAGGAATGAGATGCACAAAGAAATTAAACATAGGCTCAATTCTGGAAATGCATGCTATTATGCATTGCAGAGACTTTTGATGTCCCAACTACTTTCAAAAAACGTTAAGCTGAAAATATATAAAACTATTATTCTACCAGTTATATTATATGGGTGCGAAACATGAACTCTTACTTTAAGGGAGGAAAGGAGATTACGAGTATTTGAGAATAAAGTACTTAGGAAAATTTTTGGACCAAAGAGAGATGAACAGACAGGTGAATGGAGAAGACTACATAACAATGAACTACATGGTCTTTATAGGAAGCCAGATATAATAAGAACAGTTAAGTCTCGTACACTGCGATGGGCAGGACATGTTGCACGTATGGGGAATGAAAGACGTGCATGGAAGCTTCTTGTAGGAAAGCCAGGGGGAAAACGCCCAGTTGGTAGACCAAGAATGAGGTGGAAGAACAACATAGACTATGATTTGAGGGAAGTAGATTATACAGGGAATGATTGGAAAGCATTAGCTCAGGATAGGGATGTATGGAGAGTTTATGTCCGCGCGGCCATGAACCTACGGGTTCGATAGTGCCAGTGAGTAAGTAAGTAAGTAAGTAATCAAGGTATACAGCGAACATATAGACCACATTTAACGAACCTAAAAGCTAACCTAACGCAATTTAAGTACCCTAACCTGTGAAAGAATGTAACGCCCAAATATAAATAATAAGTTCTTAAAATTTGAAGTATATTTGTACAGTTAATTAGTACATACTCTACGTTGGTTGCACTCTAACACGTCTTTGTTGTTGCATAGAATATTCGTTAAAATCAATATGGCTGCCATGTCTTCATTCTACGTATGTAGTTAAATACCATAGAAACATACATTGAAATAATCGTTATAAAAAATATAAAAATCATTGTAAATGGTGGGAAATAAATTGAAAAATGAAACCCTAAGAATAAAATTTGTCAGGAGTTTATGAATGAATTTAAAAAGTCGCGTCACGGGTTGTAAAATTTATCCATTTTTATTATTAAAAATTTGAAAGTAATTGTTGCATTTGTTTATCTCCAGTCTATACACATCCTGAATCAAATGTAATATGCATTTGTGAATTATCTTCCCCTGTCTCGGAATTAACCCAGGCAATGAGCTGATCACTCATAGAGGGAGACTCTCAATGCCTTTTCCTATCAAAAAAGTACCGATGTGATCCAGAGTTAAAAGTTCGTTCCCAATATGTTTTAACTCGGGTAGTGTGGGGCACGTAAAACTACCTTCAAAGTGAGAGGTTAAACTAAATTAAGGAAAGATAAAGGTAAAGTGATTCCACTACAGGCCCTCGGGGTAGTGGGATGTTATGGTTCTCACTTTCTCTAGACAATCGGCACTTGTCAGAAGAGTTGTCAGCCCTGCATGTCGGCCTTCTTTATCCCCAAAAGCGCCTGATACTCATATCCGGTAGAGGCTGAGTGGACCCCCAGGGCCATGTTGCCACAAGAATATGTGGCTGAGTTTAAAAGTGCGGAATCCACCGGGACTCGAACCCTCTAGTTTGTACCGTATGGTCTTAACCAACTAAGCTACGGTAAGTACAGGAAGGTACATTATGTAAATTTGTGTTGAAGTTGGCACGCCTGCATCAATTAACATTAGTAACTCATGGTGCACATTCCAAGATAGACATTAGAGCACAATTTCACTCCACATTAGTATAATTACCAGAGATCAGGTGGCCCGGGGCAGAGTCTCGTGCGTTATTAACCGTGATAACACCTGTCTTCCAATCACCTCAAATAGCTTCCACACATCGACGACGTACACAGCACATTTTTATCCTCATTTACTGAATTCAATTGTCCACAAGATGTTTAACAAGTTATTGCACACAATTTAACACACACACATTTCTCTAACAACTTTTACTACACCAATTCCGAGCTAAGTACCAGTTATACTGGAAACAATTTTTTCTTCTTCTTCTTCTTCTACTACTACAAGGTTTAGGCTATGCAGCCTGTTCCGGCGAAGTTAAAAGTGGAGTCCATCTTCTACGTGGTCGGCCAACATCTCTTGTTCCTCTGGGATTATACAGGAAGGTTCTTTTTGGTATTCTTTCGTTGTTCATTCTCATTAAGTGTTCTGTCCATTTCTTATTATTTTCGCTGATTTTATCTTCAATTTTATATACATTTAATTCTTCTCGTATAGCAGGAAACAATTTTGCATAAGATATTACTCCGCCGACTCCGTCTATCGGGGAAACTGTGGTGCTACTTTTACCAGCCATATGATTAGATTGTGTACGGAACTGTCATCGATAGACTGAATACAAAATAAGATGGTACAAATAATTAGGAACGTCTTTCATTACTTATTTATTTATGACAAAACATTATAATTGGGTCTAACTAAGTAGATGTTCACTTTTTTCATCACGTCGATAGACATCCTTTATTTGTAACTTCATTACGAGCAGTTAATGTCCAGTTCTAACTGCCATAAATTATAGAACTAAAGATAAAAGCACACTTCATTTATTTACGCGTAGTACCGCACGGAGGGTATTAGCTAGTTTTTAACAGTAACTGGACCAGAACTGCATAAAATATTGTATATAACATGTGTACAATCTTCGTGAAACATTCATTCGAGTCATAAGTAACTATTAATCGATACAACAATATTGTGGTAAACAGACATCATATCACAAACATTTGCGAGTCAGTCAGCTTCAACAATTCTGAGACTGATGACAAACCTGTGGAATGGAAGAGATATTTAACCCTTCAATTTGCAAATGTAACCTATAGGATATATCAATTGTTTTAATTTATCTACTAGTTTTAATATAACTGAAGAAAACTAACGATAAGAAATTCCTGAAATGTGTGCGGAATTTCACAATATACCTAATAATTAGGGTTAGGATTTTTATATACTAAAAGTTAATATTGCAATATACTATAATGAGAACTTAAACCCATGGCTGTCTTTTGTTTTGTTCCAATACAAACAGTTGAATAGTATAATGAGAAGTTATACTTTTGACTGTCTTTTGTTTTGTTCCACATACAAACAGTTGAATAGTATAATGAGAAGTTAGACTTATGGCTGTCTTTTGTTTTGTTCCACATACAAACAGTTGAATAGTATAATGAGAAGTTAGACTTATGGCTGTCTTTTGTTTTGTTCCAATACAAACAGTTGAATAATATAATGAGAAGTTAGACTTATGACTGTCTTTTGTTTTGTTCCAATACAAACAGTTGAATAGTATAATGAGAAGTTAGACTTATGGCTGTCTTTTGTTTTGTTCCAATACAAACAGTTGAATAGTATAATGAGAAGTTAGACTTATGGCTGTCTTTTGTTTTGTTCCAATACAAACAGTTGAATAGTATATGAGAAGTTAGACTTATGGCTGTCTTTTGTTTTGTTCCAATACAAACAGTTGAATAGTATAATGAGAAGTTAGACTTATGACTGTCTTTTGTTTTGTTCCAATACAAACAGTTGAATAGTATAATGAGAAGTTAGACTTATGGCTGTCTTTTGTTTTGTTCCAATACAAACAGTTGAATAGTATAATGAGGAGTTATACTATTGACTGTCTTTTGTTTTGTTCCACATACAAACAGTTGAATAGTATAATAAGAAGTTAGACTTATGGCTGTCTTTTGTTTTGTTCCACATACAAACAGTTGAATAGTATAATGAGAAGTTAGACTTATGGCTGTCTTTTGTTTTGTTCCAATACAAACAGTTGAATAGTATAATGAGAAGTTATACTTTTGACTGTCTTTTGTTTTGTTCCACATACAAACAGTTGAATAGTATAATGAGAAGTTAGACTTATGGCTGTCTTTTGTTTTGTTCCACATACAAACAGTTGAATAGTATAATGAGAATTTAGACTAATGGCTGTCTTTTGTTTTGTTCCAATACAAACAGTTGAATAGTATAATGAGAAGTTAGACTTATGGCTGTCTTTTGTTTTGTTCCAATACAAACAGTTGAATAGTATAATGAGAAGTTAGACTTATGGCTGTCTTTTGTTTTGTTCCAATACAAACAGTTGAATAGTATAATGAGAAGTTAGACTTATGGCTGTCTTTTGTTTTGTTCCAATACAAACAGTTGAATAGTATAATGAGAAGTTAGACTTATGGCTGTCTTTTGTTTTGTTCCAATACAAACAGTTGAATAGTATAATGAGAAGTTAGACTTATGGCTGTCTTTTGTTTTGTTCCAATACAAACAGTTGAATAGTATAATGAGAAGTTAGACTTATGGCTGTCTTTGTTTTGTTCCAATACAAACAGTTGAATAGTATAATGAGAAGTTAGACTTATGGCTGTCTTTTGTTTTGTTCCAATACAAACAGTTGAATAGTATAATGAGAAGTTAGACTTATGGCTGTCTTTTGTTTTGTTCCAATACAAACAGTTGAATAGTATAATGAGAAGTTAGACTTATGGCTGTCTTTTGTTTGTTCCAATACAAACAGTTGAATAGTATAATGAGAAGTTAGACTTATGGCTGTCTTTTGTTTTGTTCCAATACAAACAGTTGAATAGTATAATGAGAAGTTAGACTTATGGCTGTCTTTTGTTTTGTTCCAATACAAACAGTTGAATAGTATAATGAGAAGTTAGACTTATGGCTGTCTTTTGTTTTGTTCCAATACAAACAGTTGAATAGTATAATGAGAAGTTAGACTTATGGCTGTCTTTTGTTTTCTTCCAATACAAACAGTTGAATAGTATAATGAGAAGTTAGACTTATGACTGTCTTTTGTTTTGTTCCAATACAAACAGTTGAATAGTATAATGAGAAGTTAGACTTATGGCTGTCTTTTGTTTTGTTCCACATACAAACAGTTGAATAGTATAATGAGAAGTTAGACTTATGGCTGTCTTTTGTTTTGTTCCAATACAAACAGTTGAATAGTATAATGAGAAGTTAGACTTATGGCTGTCTTTTGTTTTGTTCCAATACAAACAGTTGAATAGTATAATGAGAAGTTAGACTTATGGCTGTCTTTGTTTTGTTCCAATACAACAGTTGAATAGTATAATGAGAAGTTAGACTTATGGCTGTCTTTTGTTTTGTTCCAATACGAACAGTTGAATAGTATATATGAGAAGTTAGACTTATGGCTGTCTTTTGTTTTGTTCAAATACAAACATTGAATAGTATAAATGAGAAGTTAGACTTATGGCTGTCTTTTGTTTTGTTCCAATACAAACAGTTGAATAGTATAATGAGAAGTTAGACTTATGGCTGTCTTTTTGTTTTGTTCCAATACAAACAGTTGAATAGTATAATGAGAAGTTAGACTTATGGCTGTCTTTTGTTTTGTTCCAATACAAACAGTTGAATAGTATAATGAGAAGTTAGACTTATGGCTGTCTTTTGTTTTGTTCCAATACAAACAGTTGAATAGTATAATGAGAAGTTAGACTTATGGCTGTATTTTGTTTTGTTCCAATACAAACAGTTGAATAGTATAATGAGAAGTTAGACTTATGGCTGTCTTTGTTTTGTTCCAATACAAACAGTTGAATAGTATAATGAGAAGTTAGACTTATGGCTGTCTTTTGTTTTGTTCCAATACAAACAGTTGAATAGTATAATGAGAAGTTAGACTTATGGCTGTCTTTTGTTTTGTTCCAATACAAACAGTTGAATAGTATAATGAGAAGTTAGACTTATGACTGTCTTTTGTTTTGGTTCCACATACAAACAGTTGAATAGTATAATGAGAAGTTAGACTTTTGACTTTCTTTTATCTTGGCTTCACATACAAACAGTTGAATAATATATACTAACTGCATTGCAATCTTATATTTTATTATATAAAAATCCTAGCCCCAGTGATAATAATAGTAGTTATGCATGATTTCGTTTTCAGTGCGGTCGCCACATTTATATAACCTGTTCTTCTTTCTTCCGGACAAATGGACATTGTCTAGGAACTCGGGGTCCACTTGTGTAAGTGGGCCGAAGAACTGTCCACCACCTGCACGCGCAGGTCGCAGGGCAGCTCTCTCTCTCTCTCTCTCTCTCTCTCGTCTCTCTCTCTCGCTCTCTCTCCTCTCTCTCTCTCTCCCTCTCTCTCTCTCCTCTCTCCTCTCCTCCTCTATCTCTCTCTCTCTCTCTCTCTCTCTCTCTCTCTTCTCTCTCTCTACGTCTCCTCTCCTCTCTCTCTCTATCTCTCTCTCTAATCTTCTCTCTCTATCTTTCCTCTCTCTATCTCTCTCGTAACTACTTTCTCTCTCTCTACTCTTCTCCTCTCTCTATCTTTCTCTCTCATCCTCTTTCTCTCTCTATCTCTCTCTCTATCTTTCTCTCTCTCTATCTTTCTCTCTCTATCTTTCTCTCTCTATCTTTCTCTCTCTATCTCTCTCTCTCTCTCTCTCTCTCTCTCTCTTCTTTCTTCCAATGTAGACAAGGTATCTGTTCCTCTTCAATGTATTGCCCCAATTGTATATTTACATCTTTTCTTCGGGCGTCCAATATTTCTTTTCCCAGTTGGGAATTTTTCCCTAGCTATTTTAACATTCTCTCTTTTGACATTCTATATATGTTCATTCCATTCTTTCATTCTATTGTTTATCAAATTTGAAATTTGTTCTATTTGTAAATTTTCTCTTATCTTATCACACTTGTAATGTGATCTCTTAACATTATGTTTTCTATTGTTCTCAGAACTTCCATTTCACATTCTTCCAGTAGGCGTCTAGTATTACTTGTTTCTGCTGTATATGTACAAAGTGGTCTGATTACCGATTTATTTATTTTAGTTTTAGTACCTTTTCTTGGATATTTATTTTTCCAAATGGTTTCTTTTAAACAACTGAAATTCTATTGGCTTTATTTACGTTATTAATAACTTATTTTAAGCTTGCATAGTTTACACCCAAGTAATTGAAATTTGATGCCTGTGTTATGTTGTTTACATCTTATGAAGCATCGTGAGAATGTCATTGCTTTTGTTTTTATTGGTTGATGTAATCATTGATTTAAGTGGTCGAGAGGTTTAACACACAACATCTGCGTTCGAAACCTCACGGGTTCGATTCCCGTTCTACTTTTTTGTCCGTCGCCGAGGCGTAGTCGGTGGAGTCCCTACCTTCCACTCCGACGACCCGGGCTCGATTCCCAGCGAGGTAGGGGATTTTAAATCTCCATCTTGGGTCTGGGTGTGTGTCCTGTCCTTGGGTCTACATGTGAGAATGGAATAAAGTTAACAAAAAGGTAAAACAATAAGGTTAAACAATAGGGTAAAACAAAAAAGGAAAAACAGCGTAAAACGAAAAGGAGACAAAAAAAACTTACGTTTAAAAAAAAAGTAACTCATACCAGAAATTACAGTTTTGCCAATTTAAGGGTTAAACACAAGGTGTACTGTTCAGCAGAACATGGTGAACACCAACCGCAAGTTTTAGTAATCTGTGACATTCATTACAAGGGATACGTAGCGTCAGCAGAGATTCTGAAAAATGTGTTGACTGTTAATGAGGCTTCGCGCGAGGTGGGTCAACATCATATATTTCAAAGTAAATGGTCTCTACCTTTACCCCCCCTCCCCCGTCACATCCACATTTTCATACCTCATTTACAAACATCCCGGGACGTTTATAACTACAAATTTCACTTTAATTAACCCTTAAATTGACAATATAACTGCAATATTCCATTCCATTAACGCAGTTTAACCTCTCACCTTGTATGTACTTTTACGTGCTATACGTCAGCCGGGCCTTACAAGTGGCACCATCTGTCGGAAGAGAGATTTAACTATGGATCACACACATACTTTTTTAACGACATAAGGACATGGAGGGCCTCCCTAAACGAGTGATCAGCTCAATGTCAGGGCCGCCTCCGAGACAACACAACATTAAGACGAAACGCACCATTCACACAAACATGCATACTAAACATGGCGAATATTATGACGATAATTACGGTCAGGTGATATTTGGAGACCGTTTGTGCCTTGAAGTCTCCCTGACATTTGTCTTACAGCTGAGAGAAAACTCCGAAAAAGGTCATACAATATACATGGCTTCATTTTAAAAAACATAAATATGAATGAGTAGAAATTATTATTAAATTTGCGTTGAATTATACATTCTCAGTAATAAATAATTTACTGCTATACATGGTTTTATTTTCACTGCGGTCGGATACGTTTAAATAATTAACTAATTAACTCAACAGCACTATCGAAACCGTAGCTTCTAGGCAGCGAAGACAAACTCTCCATACGACCCTATTCTAAGATAACGTTTTCCAATTATCATCATCATCAACAACAACAACAACAATCACGGATTAAGCCTATGTGCCTTGTTCCGGTCTCATAGATTCTCATTCAAAAGTTGGATCCATCTCTTCTTCGGTCTACCGACATTCCTGCGTCCTTTTGGTTTGTATTTAAGTATAATTTTGGCAATGCGATCATCTTCCATTCTTTGAACGTGTTCTTTCCATTTTTTGTAGATTATTTTATTCTATCTAAGAGTTTAAAGATATTTAGCTCATTTCTAATATCTTCACTTCTTCTCTTATCTAGAAGTTTGCAACCAGCCACACTTCTCAGAGATCTCATTTCAGCTGCTTCTGTGATATTCTCTTCTCTTTTAGTTAAAACCCAAAATTCACTACCATACAATAGTAAGGGGACTGCCACTACTTTATAAAATTTTAGTTTTGTTTCTTTTCTTATGCTTTTAAATATCGTTTTGATTGTTCCATATACATAATTAAATTTATTAAGTTTGTTAAATAGATCTTCATAGGAGATTTCATAACCCAGGTATTTAAAATGGTTCACCTGTTCAATGGGTTTCCCCTCCAAAATTATTTTAGCTCTTACGGTATCTGATCCCTTAAAAGCTAGAATTTTCGTTTTACTTATTGATATTTTGAAATTATATTTCTGTATAATGTTATTTAACTGGAAGAGTGCTTTCTGTAGATCATCTTCTGAACTAGATATTAGAACTTGGTCGTCTGCAAAAAGTAAACTATCTAACATCTTATTTCTTATTTTCCAATTATTCCGTGTATAATTCACCTCCTTCAAATTATGGTTATTTCCTCATCTCATTCTTGGTCTACGTGCTGGACGCTTTCCCTCTGGTTTTTCTACAAGGAGTTTCCATGCCCTTCTTTCGTTTCACATTCGTGCCACATGCTCTATTCATCGCAGTCTGCGATATTTAACTGTTCTTATTACATCTGGTTTCCTCTAAACAGCAAGTAGCACTGATGTAGTATTTTCCATTCGCCTATTTGTTCATCCCTCTTTGGTCTAAAAATAATTCCTAAGAACTTTATTCTTAAATAGGCCCTACTAGAAAGTTATTTCCCCCCTTAAAGGTAGAGTTGCATCCATATAATATAACCACAAGAGTAACTTTTTTATATACTTTCAGTTTAAAATTTTTTAGAAAAATTGGGACGAGAAGAGTCCCTGTAACGCATAACAGCATGCATTTCCAAATTTGAGCCTACAATTAATTTATTCCTGTACCTCATTCCTGTTTGTAATTATTATTGTTGCTAGGTATTTCCATTCAGCCACTTCTTCAAAATGTTCACTGATTTCTCCATTGTTTTCTTGTTTGTAAGTTAGATTAGATTTGAACTCTACCACAAAAACCTAATTTTGTTATTTATAGCACAATGTAGCAGTCAATTGTCTGAACTTGGTTGTTAATTAATCTCCAGTCATCTGTCTTTCACGGTATTGCTGCGCATGTTGCATAGTTTAAAGGAAGATTATGATCACCTCACAGGATCATCATTTTGTCTGTGTCGAGGTTCGAACCAATCCGATTAAGAAGTAGAGAATTATCGTTGATTGGAAAATATAAACCTTCATTGTTACTCATTTAACACACAGAGGGCTCTGATATCAGTAAACTGCAGGCGTCTGTCCATTGTTCTCAACAGATGGAAGATTAGCCGCCATATTGAACGTAATAAAAAATATGTTTCAACCAAATGATTAGGTCTACATCAGTCAAGGTTAAATTCACACGTCACAAGGGTTCAAGATGAGGGTTTAAGGACCCAACATTAGGTCACGTTAGCCCAGAATTTCAAATTCTATATAAATTAAAAGTTATTTGTAATCAATATAGGCCTATATATAAAAATGAATGTAGGCTATGTGTGTCAGTTTGTCTTTATTGATTCTAAACCGTTCAACCGATCTTTGTGAAAATTTGTATATACAGGGTTTCAGATGCGGCGAGTGTTTAGCCGTTATCTATTGTGTTCTAAATTCATTAATTGTAAGAGTTCATCTGAAACGACAATTTAAAAATCGCTCTAGCTGTCACATTTTTCGATGTTTCACAACAAAACTTGGAATATCCTATTAAAATAAACCGAGGGTATGTATTATCAAAACAACAGCGAAATCCGACCGTTAAGAAGTGGGGGTTTATCTAAAATTTAAAATTAAAAATTTATTATAGCAATCGCCGTGTTTGGTTCGTTCAGAGTAAACCATATAATTGATTAAATCTCAATATTTAATTTATTTATGCGCAGCAGTGCAAGCCGGATATTATCTAGTTAAATATAACAATGGGTGTGAGTCTGTCTGTCCTTTGTGGACTTAAAACTACCAGACTGATTTGAATGAGGTTTTCACCATCATTTAGAGAATTTTTCCGGGACAATTAACGTATATAACATATTACCATACGTACTATAGGGGAGGAGCTAAAAAAAAAGTGCGTCGGTGCACTAAAAAGTAGCTTTTTGGACGCTTGAATGGTTTACGCTGCTTAAACCATAACGAATACACCAAATTAATGTACATAGAATTTTAATATATTTTTAAAAAATCTACAATAAATAGATAGATCATCGGTTGATTAATGTATTTGACATCGTCCGATTCCTAATAGCCACTATTGTCGGTCCATCCAATCTCCTGGTTGCAGATGTTTCTCCTTCATATATGAACATATTCCCTGACTCCGGGAGGTTTTAGGTCTTCCTCTGCTTCGTCTTCCCTCAGGTTTCCATTCCAAAACATATTTTGGTAGTCGATCCTCTTCCATTCGCTGGACATGTCCGTACCATCATAATTGCTGAGTTTTAATATAGGCCTAATCTAAAATAGTGTCTTCAATCTTCATTTTCTCCCTTATAACTGAGTTTATAATTTTTTATCTTCTTGAAAGTTTTGCGGTCCTTCGTATAAAATCCATTTCCGTTGCCAAAAGGTACTTATTTGTTTTTGTTGTTAATGGCCAAAGCTCTGCTCCATAAGTAATGATGCTTTTAACAATTGTATGATATATATTCATCTTATTTTTATCCTACAATATTCCATTGAGGCAAGCAATTGCAAATTTTCCTTTATTATTTCTATTTCTTCTTTACAATAAATAATAGTTTTAAAAAGCCAAAAAACAACACGCTTTATTAGAAACCCGAACTAAAAAATGAAACATAATTTTAATTTCCAACACGCTTGGGATAAAATTAAAGTGGTTGTAATAAATTGGGGTTAAATTAGATATAGCCTATTAGACTGAAAAAAAAACGAATAATTAAAAATTTGGATAAATGGTAAAAATTATAATAATTTGAAGAAATTATGCCTGGTAAAATTAGCCTATATTAAAAGGGATGGAATATTAAAACTTAAAATATATTTCAGACAGCTGATAATATTATATGTGATTACAAAGTACATACAGATCATAAATTATTATCATAAGTAATGTCACGAGTGATTTCTAAATTATTGATAAATTCACGACTCACGAAGTGAGGAGTGAATTTGTCTAGAGATTTTGGAAATCAAGAATGGCATTTGTTAGGACTATTTAACGAATAAAATTAAGCTGCATACTCACAAATCATTATTTTAAAAACAATTCCTGGCGCGACAGGCCTAGAAGGCCCTTAGCGTACCAGCCGGCTGCTGGCCTCACATCCAAATGTGTCAATCACAGAGGTAGATGATCAACCAGTGTAGGGGTGACATGTGGTCAGCATGTCGAGTCCCCCAGCTGTTGTAGCTGGTTTTCTCAACCTGGAGCAGCTACTTATTGTAGCTACCCAAATGCCTCACGATGCTGGGTGAGCACCGGTCCCATACTGGCCGAAATACCATGAGAAAATGTCTTCCCCCATGGAGACTCCAACCAGCGCAAGTTCCATAGCTCTGCGCCAAGGTTTTCTGCCTTAACCACTCGGCTACGGCGCGGGACAAATCATTATTTAACTATAGTTATTTTAACATATTTATGTATATAATGTAAACGGCGGTGTTTGAAAACAAATGAGAAACGATTGGTACGCTTCATTTGCTTCTTTTGTTCATCACTGCATCCAGATCATATTATTTATTGCCAAAGGACCGCGATAGTAAGAATGCACCCTAGTGGAGAAATGTATAACCAACATTATAGATATTAATTAATTTCTGATGTCCTATGATGTAAATATGTCAATTATATTTCTCTGCAACGTTATTTCCTGGAAAAATAATTCGTTTAAGAAAGTGCAAACAGTGTTTGTTTGTGGTATAATCAATTGCTACAAATGTTTTTATATTATCTCCTTGCGCTATCTGCTGACATTCATGCACTATATATACAATCTGATAGCCGTATTTCTTAGAGAGTCAGTCACTGCAAAATAATGCTATGACCTATTCAGAATGTTAAAATGGAGGTGCTTTCTTTAATATGATAAACTTTCGTTGATAAATTCGATGCGAAACACGACTGTGATTGGTTGTAAATAAAAAAGTAATTGAAATGTGATTGGCCATTGACTCCCATTTGGGGCATGAGTTAAATAGTCAAAGTAAATGTTTAAACAAGCTGGAAATCATGAGACGTTCCAAGTTTAAAGTCCAAAACAATACATCTGGATGATACATATTCCTAAGCCACATGTTAGATTTTTTCTTAGATCTTTTTTCGTTTTTGACTGGAGAGAGGTTCAGCGGGTTTTGTGGACCTTGAGGTCCTGGGCATGTGCCCAGGGCATGATGTGATTCAAAAAAATGTAAGTAGAGAAATTGTTATATCATTCTAGTGTGCTGTTCTTTTAAGAAGAATTTATACAGAATTAATGCCAGCTAGAAATAGTAAATTCACAGGAATAAAATTGTATATCCATGTTGTTGTGGTCATATATGTTTATTAATTGATTTGATATAAATTATTTATATAAATTAAACATTATTTTAAATTCTAATTTAGTAACGGCCTATTACGCTACCAAATAGCCTCCTGCTAACAAGTATCGACAACCCCATTTACGATAGTGGTCAACAAAAAAAAAATTATCTCCAACTCATCTAGAATAAAACTAGAGTTATCTACAAAAAAATAATTTTACCATCAAAAGCGTGGGGTGCTCTATATCAATTAATATACTTGATAATAAACAGATATTGGTAAAAGTAAGGTATCTAAGAAGAAAACGTAAAAACCATAAAAAGCGTCCCACGCTTTTGATTGTAAAATTATTTTTTTTGTAGATAACTCTAGTTTCATTCCAGATGTGTTGGAGATTATTTTTTTTTGACCACTTTAATTTTATCCCAAGCGTGTTGAAAATTAAAATTATCTTTCATTTTTTAGTTCGGTTTTCTAATAAACCCTGTAGTATTATTTTTTTAAACTATTAATTATTTTATATGTTTTAGTTTGGTTTTCTAATAAAGCGTGTTGTTTTAGTTTTTTAACTATTATTTATTATTTTAATTTTTAGTTTAATCGATTGTCATAAACAGGAATCCCATGAAAATGCTTAATACTCTTCTTAAAAAAATCCTCCGGGCAGGAATTGAACCAGCGACCTATGGATTACTTAAATGATATACCACTATAGTCAACCGCTCTACCAACTCAGCTACCAGAGGATATAATATTAATTTCTTACAACGATGGACTAAAAAGTCGATAAGTTCGCAACCTATAATACCGGTCTTTATTTTTTTGATGTCCTGATGATCCTGGCCAGGATCGTAGAAAAACATTATGAAAGTATTGTGTGTATTGTCATTGGTCCTTTACAAGTATACAAAGTTTCAAGTTTTTAAGTGGGTGAAAATCATGTTGAAAGATTCCGTTACATAGATAGACAGATACAGATCAAGCTAACATAAAGCGTGTAAAAAAAGTCCACGTCTTTCTTTTACGGATAACTCACAATAACCATTTTGTCTTTCAGTTCACTGATACCAAGAAGATCGGGATAAGTAGATTCCCGGGAAACGTCGGATAATCAGCACGGGGTATCTAAAATAATTACGATATACATTTATAATTATTTTTCCTTCTACTTATTTAACTAAACATAAAAACTAATTAATTGTCATTTATTTATGCGTAGCAGCGCACGCCTGGCATTGGCTAGCATGAAATAAAAGTTACTCGTAATAAAATAAATATATCGGTAAGGAGAACGATACAACCTCAAACTATTTTAGTTCTTTTTGTGAACGATTCCGGGATTGTTTATGTGGCATTCATCTGTCTACTACTAAGGCATTCGGTAAATAATGGCAACACTGCTATAACATCACAGAAAAAATATTTAGGTTACTTTTGACATTACGAACTTCAGTTATAGTCTCTTGTCAAATCAACTATACGCTGCCAAACCCTTGGAATACGGCGCACTCCATCTGCAGTACCATTTCTGGATATCTCTCTCTTCTGATAGATCTACAGCTTTCTGGATATCAACTCTTGATTGAAATCGAATGCCTTGTAAAGGATCTTTGATCTTTGTGAACAAGTTATGGTCACAAGGGTCCTGTCTGGTGAATTTGGTGTATGTTCGAGTACTTCCCAATTACATCTTAACAAATTCTACTGAACACATTTTTATGGCGGTATTACTTACTAAATGTGCGAAACAGTGAATGTGAGAAATGTGAAAACAAGTATTCTCAAAATATTGCCATTTCTAGACTTTCAACATTACAGATTTATACAACAAAGACAGCTCAACAACATACTACAAGATTACAATGGTCACCACTAGGATCGCTGATTTACAACAGTGTTGTCCTTACTTATCGAATGTTCTAATATTTCACAAATAAAAGTAATATATTCAAAATGTGTGTTATTACACAAACATCGCTAGCGCTCTCCAAACTGCCGTGTCACTGACGTCATTGCTGTACTTGGGAAAACAAGATGAGGATTGGTACTACTAACTGACTTAAAATATCGACTCACCTGTTATTATTAGTGAAGAGGCATGTTATATGAGAATTTTTACTAACAAGGGAAATGTCAAACATTGCATGCCGATACCTACCTTGAAACTTCTTCCATAGAAGCGTTGTGACGCACAAATGCCCTGTCCAAAAATATATCTGCAGCCATTAATTGAAAGCCACTAAAATTAAGTGCCAAATCTGTTATTTAAACTATAGTAAAGCAATACAACACCTGAATTGGTAGATTGTATAGCCCTCACTATCTGCACAGAAATCGAAGCAATGATCCACAATCATAATCCAATGTATGGAGAGATGGAATTACTGCATTAGTAATAGCGGAGTGGTGTGAGGCGTGGCGCAGCGCGGATAGCAGATAGTGAGGGTTATCCAATCCACCAATTAAGATATTGTATTACTTCCTTTTAATGCTTCTTTGAGGTAGCTGGACTGAAGATAAATTATATAAAAACAGAATATATGGTAATCGGAGGAAATTCAGAAGACCTACAAATAAATAATATGATAATTAAACGTGCTGAAGAATTTAAATATCTTGGATCTATAATAGATAAATCTGGTACTTGTGAAAAAGATATTATTAACCGAGTAAATTGTGCAAGGAAGGCGATTAGATCCCTGAATGATCTTTTATGGACTATTTAACTCATGCCCCAAATGGGAGTCAATGACCAATCACGTTTCAATGATTTCTGTTTTACAACCAATCAGAGTCGTGTTTCACGAAATATTTATCAGTGTTATAATTACCATATTAAACAAAGCTCCTCCTTTTTAATATTCTGAACAGGTCTGACCGTTATTTTGCAGTGACTGAGCCTATAAAAAATACGGCTACCAGATTGTATATATAGTGCATTCATGTCAACATTTGTAGCAATTGATTATACCACCAAAAAAGAAACCACTGTTTGCACTTTCTTAAATGTATTTTTTCCCAGGTAATAATCCAGAAAAATAGAATTGTCATATTTACATCATACGCATCAGAAATGAATTAATATACAGATTGATGTGTTTCATTTTTTCTCCACTAGAGAGCATTCTTACAATATTGCGTTCCTTTGGCAATAAATAGTATGATCTGGTTGCAGTGATAAACAAAAGAAGCAGTAGAAGCGTACCTATCGTTTCTCATTTGTTTTCAAACATAGCCGTTTGCATTAAATATATAAATATTTTGAAATAACTACAGTTAAATAATGATTTGTGAGTAAACAGCTTAATTTTATTCGTTAAATAGTCCTAACAAATGCCACTCTTGATTTCCAAATTCTCTAGATAAATTCACTCTTCACTTCGTGAGTCGTGAATTTATCGATAATTTGGAAATCACTCGTGGCATTACTTATGAATAGAAATTTGACCAGAAAAAAAAGAGATTATACAGACAATAATAGAAAGTATACTTACATATGGATCAGAAAGCTGGACAATAAATGAAAGGATGCAGAAAAGAATCTTGGCGACAGAAATGGATGGATTACGGAGAAGTATGAGAATATCCAGGCTACAACATATACGAAATACATATATCAGACAAGAAATGGATGCACAAGAAACTGTTATCGATAGGATAACAAAGAGAGCTCTACAGTGGTATGGACATGTACAACGGATGTCGGAAGACCAGTGGCCTAAACAGGTGTTGGATTGGATGGTACCAGGCAGAAGGAAGAGGGGGAGAAGTAGAAGAACATGTTATGAGGGAATATATGATGCCGTGATGAAGAGGGGTATGGAAGATGGTCAATGGGAAGATAGGAATCTCTGGAAAGCATGAATCAAGGGCAAACTGCTGTAAAGTGGAAAGCCTGTATTAAGTATTAAGTCAGTATAACGCT
Organism: Diploptera punctata; assembly: GCA_030220185.1. Taxonomy (NCBI): domain Eukaryota; kingdom Metazoa; phylum Arthropoda; class Insecta; order Blattodea; family Blaberidae; genus Diploptera; species Diploptera punctata. The sequence goes on from JASPKZ010004563.1 coordinate 290,035, forward strand.
TCTCTGGGACAAATTTCAAGGTACATTTCGACATGCAGTGGTTGACAGTTCCTTTGTTAGTTAAGCTAAACGTATAACTGACTGCAAAATTATGGCGTGTAGCACACGACAGGAACTATCTCAACACTGATACAAACAACAGATACAGCGTTTTCTTTCAGTTCTATACTAGGGATTGGAATACAATTCGCGAATTTTTCAGTTTTGTTACTTGTAACAATAGTACATTGTCAACTTTTAAAATAAATCTTAATTTATATTAGCTCTAACCTCGACTTCATCATTACCCAGTGTAAGGTGTATATTTTAATTGGTGTTTCTCGAATAATTTATAATATTTATACTATTATTATTATTATCATTATTAATTTATTATCATTATATTGTTATTATCATAAGTATTATTATTGTTATTATCGTATAAAATGTTGTTCGCATATATGAAATATACATTGCTAGATTTAATGTATCTTTAACCGTTTATAATTAGAATAATGTATATCTATATTTGTCAAATATTTATTTGTATTTGTGCTGGTTGAGTGGAAGAGAAGGCCTTATAGCCTTAACTCTGCCAGAATAAATAAAACATTATTATTATTATTATTATTATTATTATTATTATTATTATTATTAGGGGCATTTTATTTATTTATTTATTATTATTATTAATATTATTATTAAAATATATATGTAGTCAATATGCCCATTTCACCAATTAATGTTTTAAAATGGTCAACAAGTTTCTACAGCCAAGCTGTCATTCTCAAGACCAGATATATCTGGTCTTGAGAATGACAGCTTGGCTGTAGAAACTTGTTGACCATTTTAAAACATTAATTGGTGAAATGGGCATATTGACTACATATATATTTTAATATTATATCACCAAGAAGATCACTTGTGTATTAAATATTATTATTATTATTATTATTATTATTATTATTATTATTATTATTATTATTATTATTATTATTATTATTATTATTATAGTATAAATGAAGACTGATGCAATCACTGTTGCCAATTGATACATTGGTAAGAGCTGAAAAATGTTCTTTTTCGTGTGGTCTGAGGGGAAATGTAACGCAGTATGTGATAAACTGTAGCCAGAAGCTCTCCCACTAGACCACGAGACTGGTCAGACAAGTGTGTTTATAAAGGACATTATGTATTGTTAGCCTGAAGCAGTTCACCCAGTGATATCCTTGCGCTGCAGAATCGGGTTGTTATTTTTATTGAAACTCCTGTTACACACTGTAATTAGTTTTTGCAGGTGTAGGAAACAAGCACCTGCTGCACAAGCTGCCGCCGCACTTGTCATATTAACATCAATTCAGGCCTCACATTCTACTGCCACTTTCCCTTAAACTCAAGGAATTGGGGCTGGAAGTAAACATCAATAAAACTGAATGTATGGTCACCCATAGAAATATTCATATCTTTTTGTTGAAATTCCAAACTTCAGCTCCATATGTGATGATATTTCTCACTATTGAATTATACATACATTTGTAACTTATTTTTTCTAGTTGTATGTCTGTTCCATAAGACTACATTTATCATTGATGTTATTGCTCTACCTTATAAAATAATAAAATAATAATAATAATAATAACAATAATAATAGTCCACCGCTGTGGTCTCGAGGTAACGTGCTGCCTTGTTACGCAGCGGACCCGGGTTTGATCCCCGGTCGGGTCAGTTTCCTGGGTGAGGTTTTTATCGGGTTTTTTCCTCACCTGTAAGACAAATGTCAGGAAACTTTAAGGCCCAAACAGTCCCCGAACATCATATGGTCATCGCAATCATCATCATTCATATTCATCTTAAATTAAGCTTAGGATTAAGGACTCGCCCGGCGCACCACTATCATCATCATCACCCATCATATCATCGGGGCAACGTAACCCCGCCTTCCAGGTGCCCAATCCTCAGATGTGGGAAACAATTAAGATTTTTTTTTTAGATTTTTAAGATTTATTTAGCCTGGTGGAGTTAAGGTCATGTGGCCTTCTCTTCCACTCACCAGGACAAACATATATTACATAAGAATATAACAATCTTAATTAACTCTAATATTAAACACTAAGTAAAAATTTGATCAAAAGATAATATCTAATATACATATTACGATCTATAATACAACCAGTTAATATTAGTTAAAATTAAGACCAAAACTAATAATAAAATGGATACAAGCAAGACATATTAAATTGTCCCTGTCTAGTGTATATAAAAAACAGGAAAATAATGAGATATAGAAAACTAATTTTACGATTATACAATATTTAAAACAAAACAAATAAAATATTTGTTATTCTTAATATTATTTACATAAATAATTAAATATATTAATATTGCTAAAAGAATACTATCAGTGAGGTGTATAAGTTAGTTTGTTATTAAATAATTCTTTAGTTTGTTTTTTGAAGGATGTTATAGTTTGACAGTCTCTGACATAGGGTGGAAGGGAATTCCATGTTTTGGTAAGTGACACCGTAAAAGATAATGAATAATATACAGTGTGATGAGGCGGGACGCCAATGCAAGGAGAGAACACCAGAAATGTTCAAAAGGACAAACCTGGGGCATCAATGTGTGTGTGTGTGTGTGTGTGTGTGTGTATATATATATATATATATTCACAATTGGACCCTCTAAAACCATTAGATATAGAAGTTCACCTGAAGTGAAAATTTAAAAACCGCTCTAGCGGTCACAATTTTTGATGTTTCACAACGAAACTCAATGTATCCTATTAAAATAAGCCGATGTAGGTACTATCTAAAAATGAGCGAATTGCGACAATTCGAAGTAAAGGTTTACCTGAATTCCGAAATTAAAACTGAGCAGCAACCGCCATGTTTGATTCGTCTCAGCTTATACCACAGAGTTTAATAAAGGTTTAATATTTCATTTATTTAGGCGTAGCAACGCACGCAGAGTATTAACTAGTAGGACTATAAAAAGTTGAGCCTATAACTTATAAACTTCTAAACCGCTAAACCGATCTTCATGAGTATTTTGGCGTAAGAGATCGCCTGAAATTAAAATTAAAAAGTCGCTCTAGTGGTCCCAATTTTCGATGTTTCACAACGAAACTCAGTATATACTATTAAAATAAATCGAGGTAGGTATTATCCAAAACTCAGCGAAATCTGACAATTAAAGTTGGGGTTTAAATCCCTTTGGTTTATAATCATATTCTATCTTGGGCAATCTTCTTCCTTCCATTTTTTGAACATGTTGTTCCTACCCGACGCGGTGTTGTTGAATTCCTTATTGAATATATTTCTAATTCTCTTCTTATTTCTTAATTTCTTATGTGGTCTAATGAAGAAATAAGGAGAGAATGAGAAATGTATTCAATAAATGATAGAATTCAACAACACCGCGTCGGCTGGGAACAGCATGTTCAGAGAATGGAAGAAGCAAGATCTTATGACAAAACGTTTTTAAAATTCTTCTGTATTGAAGCTGAAGGAGATAATTTTTAAAACATTTTGTCATAACGTAAGGAATAAACAGCACACAAATATATATATTTTATTCCATTGCAATGTCTAATCATTTTCACAGCTACTTAGATTTATTTGGGGAGATCACCATACGGGGACCGATGAGCGGTTGCCAGGCGCTAGGGTTGCGTCTTAAACTGAAGAGCCTGTAATATTAATAGGGGTAGGATTTTTATATAATATAAGATAAGATTGCAATGTAGTTAGTATATATTATTCAATTGTTTGTGTGTGAAGCCAAGATAAAACAAAGTCAGAAGTCTTACTTCTCATTATACTATTCAACTGTTTTTGTGTGTGAAACCAAAGTAAAATACTATCGTAAGTCTAACTTCTCATTATACTATGTTGCAATCTTAACTTTTAATACATAAAATCTTAGCCCTAAATATTATTAAAGGTGATTTTTCTCGGTTTCACTCCCACTCTCTCTTTTTTTTATGTGCCCTTCAAATGAACTCTACCAACCTAACAAACAGTTGCTTGCGATAATGCAGACTGACCTTCTATATTGAATTGATATATAAATTAAACGGAAAACGACCCTAAAAATTGTTAAAGAAATGGAAAGTTTTAAAATGTAACAAAAAAGACTATAATTCATTCTGTCAAGTTCTCTGGATGAATGGAGAAAGACAAGTAATACATTTTTTATGTTGTAATCTTCCAGGAATAGGAAATGTTTTTGACGTGCGGGAAATTATTTTACCTGCTGGCGTGACGCATCGATTCATTGAGGTTACTCACGTATTCTTGTACGGGACGAGGAGTCATTTAATTAATATAAAACATTCATGAACTTCTCTTCGGTGCGCTGAGCGCGTTGTGCCAAACATATTGCGTTCAACATTTCAAATTTTTAATTTATATCAACAGAATCGCAATCTCGCCTGAATCAAATCCTTAAGATGTACTAAACGATTGGACCAATTTTGTTGAAACGTCTTTTGTGTGTCGGAATGGGTCCCTCGATGGTTTAAATTCACAATTGGACCCTCTAAAACCATTATACGTAGAAGCTCACCTGACGTGAAAATTTAAAAATCAATAGCTGTCACACTTTTGATATTTTACAACGAAACTCAGTATATCCTATTAAAATAAACCGAGGTAGGTATTAAAATATGAACTAAATCCGACAATTAGAAGTGAAGATTTGCCTGAAATCCGAAATTAAAAACTGCCTAAACGACTGGACCGATGAAAGTGTTTGTGTTTGAGTGGGTCTCTGTATGGTTTAGATTCGCAACTGTGTCCTCTAAAACCATTAGCTGTAGAAGTTCACCTGAAGTTAAAATTTAAAGATCGCTCTAGCAGTCACAATTTTCGATTTTTCATAACGAAACTCAGCATATCCTATTACAATAAGCCGAGGTAGGTATTTTTTTTTAATGAGCGAAATCCGACAATTAGAAGTTGAGGTTTAACTGAAATTGTAAATTAAAAACTGACTAGCAAGCGCCATGTTTGGTTCGTCTCAACGTATACCATGCAATTTAATTAACCGTTAATATTCCATAATATTCCATATATATATATATAATTTAAAACATCTCACTATGGATCCCGGAATCGATCTAAATTTGAAGATCCGTATATGTGACTTTAAACGCTTGTGATGTAAATAACATAATGTGCCAATGGGCGCTGTGACAATGCATCAAACATTTCTATTAGTTGAGTGTGTGAAATGACATCTGCTTACGTTTGTTTTCTCCGCTAGGGGGCTACAGCTGTATCCATTCTCAGTTATGTACTCTGATAAAGTACATTGTGCACGTCATCGCACGTTCTTGGCTTTTTCAGGATTTACGTGAAGAAGGTGAACTACTCAAGTGCGAGGCGCTTTCCTTAAAAAACAATTCAGTTCCAACTTACAGCGTCCATCTTCTTCAGTAACACTACGGAAACAACGTCCAAATTCAACTGTTAATAATTCCATTTCATTATCTCAGTTTTAAATCTCGCCTTATAGGAAACTAGCCAATACCCTACGTACGTTGCTGCGCCTAAATAAATTAAATATTAAAGGTTAATTAAATTGATCCCTATTAGGTTCGTCTTCCGGGCATATAGGCCGTGGTCCAGTCGTTCTTCTACTCGACGTTTCGTCTACTGCTGCGTTAATTAAATTGTATGGTATACACCGAGATAAACCAAACATGGCGGTTGCTAGTCAGTTATTAATTTCAGATTTCAGGTAAACCTCCTTCTAATTCTTGGATTTTGCTCATTTTTTTTTAATGTCTACATCGGTTTATTTCAGTAATAAATACTGACTTTTGTTGTAAAAGTCGAAAAATATGACCGCTAGAGCGATTTTTTAATTTCCACTTCAGATGAACTCCTGCTAGAGCATACCATCAAATATTTCGGAATAAAGAAGACCTACAACTCAATGATATTAACAAGCTGTTAGTTTATGTGATGATGTAGTACTATTGGGCGATAGCGAGGAGATACTAAAGGACAAAACGCACTTTTTATTGAGTAACACTAAGAAATTGGCGCTGAAATAAAACTAAATATATGTTAACACATAGAAATACATTATATAATAGAAATGGACAGCTAATGACAAATGAGGGAAGTTTTGAAGGTATTGAATTCAAATACCTAGAAACAATAGTTACAATTAGGAATGAGATGCACAAATAAATTAAACATAGGCTCACTTCTGGAAATGCTTGCTATTATGCATTACAGGGACTCTTATCCCAAATTCGCTAAAAAAACGTTAATTTGAAAACATATAAAACTTATTCTGCCAGTTTTATTATAGGCCTATGGATGTGAAACATGGACTCCAACTTTAAGGGAGTAAATGAAATTACGAGTATTTGAGAATAAAGTTCTTAGGAAAAATTGTTTGTACCAAAGAGAGATGAAGAGGCAGGTGAATGCAGAAGAGTACATAACAGTGAGCTACAGGGTCTTTATAGAAAACAAGATGCATTAAGAACAGTTATGTTTCATAGACTACGATGGTCAGGACATTGGCACGAATGGGAATGAAATAGGTGCATGGAAACTTCTTGTAGGAGAACGAGAAGGAAAATGGCAGTTGGCAGACCAAGAATGAGATGGGAGAATAGCATTAACCATGATTTGAGGGAAGTAGATTATACAGGGGATGATTGTAAAACGTTAGTTCAGGGTAGGGATGTATGGAGAACTTATGTTCGCGCGGACATGCATCTACGGCTTCGATAGAGACAGTGAGTTAATATTATTAATATGAGAATGTCATGTGTGGGAACTGCGACACGCTGTATATACAAGTTTGTATTATATTCATTGGTATCGAGTTTCAGAAAGTGAGGGAAATAATGAAAATAGTCTCGGAGCTAAATTACGTGATACCGGATTCTTAACAGCTTAAACAGGGATTCCATTAGCGAGAAGAGCTGCTGGGAATTCCTCCAGTGTTTCTCTCTTGTTCGCCGATAAATTCCCCAGATAACCACCCTGTGTGTCTCTATCTTCCTTGATAAACGTAATAATAATGTTTTATTTGGACTGGCACAATCTTCCACTCAACCAATACAAACTCCACTTATTTTATCTCTCCACCCTGAGACGGTCTTTCTAATTCATAATCATTTAGTTCAACCCTGGTTCAGTGAAACTGAACTTTGTAATGTATTATTATTTGTTTATTGCGAATGAGCCCATGTAGGACTGCACAAAGTACTTAGATACGTTCGTTTTTACTCCACGTGTCCCTAATTTTTTTTGTCTATGGACTTTCTTTCTCTTCTGTCTATGGTGTTCCTGTTTTTTCTTGGGTTTGTCCTCCTGGTCAACCTCCCACTTGTGTACCTCAATTCTAAAGATATCTCTGTTTATGATATCTTATTGAGTAATTCCTGCTAATTTTAAGTTCTTTTTTACTTCAACAATACAGTTTATAGTATCCACTGGTACTTTACTTCCATTATCGTAGAATTCTAATATTTGTTTTCAAAGTCTATTTAAGTTCATTCGTTTAATATGTCCATAACATTTCAACATTAGTTTTTTTAATATCACTATGAATGTCTGTATATAACTGTATTTTATTTCCTTTTTAATTTTCATTCTATGCGCTTCGCCTATGACATGAGTACCTATTTTTTTTTCTTATAATGTTACATTATTTGTTCACTGTATTTTCGATATATATTTTTCTGTTCAAAATTAATGTTTCTGCTCCATAAACCCACTCTGGTTTAATTAGAGTTTTATAGTATTTTATCATTTTATTGTTATTATTATTATTATTATTATTATTATTATTATTAATAAAACTAAATATATGGTCACACATAGAAGCACATTATATAAAGGAATGCACAGTTAATGACAAATGAAGGAAATTTTGAGGAAGTGGCTGAATTCAAATACCTAAGAACATAATCACAAATAGGAATGAGATACACAAAGATATTAAACGTAGACTCAATTCTGGAAATGCGTGCTATTATCCATTACAGGGACTCTTGACGTCCCAACTGCATTAAAAAAAAAATTAAACTGAAAATATATAAAACTGTTAATCTACCAGTTATATTATATGGATGTGAAACATGGACTCTTACTTTAAGGGAGGAAAGGAGATGACGAGTATTTGAGAATAAATTTCTTAGAAAAATGTTTGGACCAAAGAGAGATAGACGGGTGAATGGAGAAGACTACATAACAGTGAAATACATAGTGTTTATAGTAAGCCAGATATAATAAGAACCGTTAAGTCTCGTAGAATCCGATTGGCAGGACATGTGGTACGAATATGGAATGAAATACGTGGTTGGAAGCTTCTTGTAGGAAAACTAGGGGGAAAACTCCGAGTTGGTAGACCAAGAATGGGATAGGAGAATAACGTTAACTATGATTCGACGGAAGTAGATTGTGCAGGGAATGATTGGAAAACATTAGCTCAGGATAGGAATGTATGGAGAGCTTATGTCCGCGCGGCCATAAACTTATGGGTTCGATAGTGTCAGTGAGTTAGTTAGTTAGTTATTTATTCTCAGCTTTGAAAATGTCTTTGATGTATTCCTGCGCCCATCTCAAGATTCTATAGAATATCTCCTTTCCTCTTTATTTTGCAAAGCTGACTCTTCCTCGAAGCCTCTTTCTTCCATTGTTCTGATATTCCTTGTGTCCATGTTAGTTTTGATCTTCTTTATTATCTGCTGACACGCGTGGTCGTGCCTCATCGCACACGCTGCCGGTACGCTTAAATTTGTTTATAAGCAGACGAATATTTGCCATTGTTAGAGCTGGTTTACGGAATTTATGGGTAAATTCAGCTGTGGCTTCTTCATATGACACTCCGAGTAACCGTGCACAAACAATGGCAACCCGTTCTTCCGCGCTAAGCATGTTGCACTAAGCTAACAGTGTATGCAAAGAAAATAAAAATAAATAATAGTTTTAAAAAAACTAAACAACACGCTTTATTAGAAAACCGAAATACAAAATGAAAAATAATTTTAATTTCCAACACGCTTGGGATAAAATTAAAGTGGTCAACAAAAAAATCATATCCAATACATATAGAATAAAACTAGAGTTATCAACGAAAAAATAATAATGTTATCATCAAAAGCGTGGGGTGCTCTATATCAATTAATATATTTGATAATAAACAGATATTGGTAAAAGTAAAATATCTAAGAAGAAAATGTAAAAATCATAAAAAAACACCCCACGCTTTTGATGGTAAAATTATTTTCTTTTTGTTGATAACTCTAGTTTTATTCTATATGTGTTGGAGATGATTTTATGTTGACCATTTTAATTTTATCCCAAGCGTGTTTGAAATTAAAATTATTTTTCATTTTTTAGTTCGGTTTTCTAATAAAGCGTGTTTTTTTTTAGTTTTTTAAAACTATTATTTATTTTTTTATTTTTTTGTTTTAATATTTTACAGAATAAGATAAAAATGTAAATATCTTTAAATTCGATGTTATTGTAGTATGAGCTAAAAGTAAACTCTTCTAAAAGAAATCCTCCTAGTCGAATTTGAACCAGCGCCTAGGGATTACTGAAATTATATACCACTACAGTTCACCGCTCTACCAACTGAGCTCTTACAACACTTGATAAGAAGTCGACAAGTCCGCAACCTATTATACCAGTTTTCATTTTTTTGATTTTCTGATGATTCTGGCCAGGATTTTATAAACAAAATATGAAATTATTGTATTGTCACGTGTCCATTACAAGTATACAAAGTTTCAAGTCGATCCAATGTTTCTAAGTGGGTGAAAATCGTGTTCAAAGATTCAATTATATAGAAACAAAGATACTTTTTTATTTTCTGACGATTCTGGTCAGGAATTTAGAAACAAATATGAAAATATTGTATTGTCACAGATCCTTTACAAGTATACAAAGTTTCAATACAATCCAATGTTTGTAATTGGGTGAAAAAAGTGTTTAAAGATTCCGTTACATAGATACAAAGGCACTTTTTTATTTTCTGATGATTCTGGCCAGGATTTTAGAAAACAAATATGAAAATATTGTATTGTCACGGGTCATTTACAAATATACAAAGTTTCAAGTCGATCCAATGATTTTAAGTGGGTGAAAATCGTGTTGAAAGATACCGTTACATAGATAGATACAGTCAAGCTAATATAAAGCGTGTAAAATAGTAGTGTTTTCATGGAAATGGATAACATCAGAGACACCCTGTATAGAGATTCTTGTAATGAAATATGCATGTTCCACAAATTTAAGATTATCTTTTCTTCTGTTTCATTGACACAATTGAATTAACAATCTTAACTTGTAGGATGAAGTGTAACTTTTCGTCAGAAGAAGCGGAAATCTTTAAACTTTTTTTATAATTTTCATAAATAATTGCGTTATGCTTGTAAATTCGCCAGTTGAATTGGAATTGCAATGTCGGATGGACTCTTCCCAAGCCCTCTATTGTATTTTACCGGGATCTATCCCCGCCAGGACAAGATTCTTGTGAGAGTTTGTTTTTATCAAATTCGCAAAGAATGAAGCTATTGGGCTTGTTCTCATTAAAAAAATTTTTCACAAAAAAATATCAGTTAACAAGACTGGTACCGGTATCTAATGTTATAACTGAATATTGTGACTAATTTCTCAATGGAATTTTAACAGCAAGTTTATTATTATTATTATTATTATTATTATTATTATTATTATTACAGTAATATCTTCATTATTATTATTTATATTATTATTATCATTATTATTATTTTTATTACTGTCATTCTTAATATTATTCTCATTGTTATTATAGTTATTTTAGTATCATAGTTATTATTATCATTAAAATTATTATTATTTTCATTATTATTATTGCTATTATTATCATTAAAATTATTATTATTATTATTATATCTTGATTATTAGTATTGCTATTATTATCATTGTCATTATTATTATTATTATTGTCATTAACTTTTATAAGATTCATGATGTGTTCCGTTGAGGTTTATTCAAAATTAATATAAAATTATAGAATAATCACCTGAAAGGTCCGTCTCCTCAACTTAATTATCATTTAACTGTAGCGCTTTCGGGACTTGTCCCATCATCGGCAGGATTCAAAACTGGTGTTTCACTGAAGATCTGGTAGAGGGGGTTGCATGTATTTGGTTCGATTTCGTTTATCAGGCTGTCGTTGTGAGCTGCTTTCATGATTTCCATCTCTTCGAGTACGTTTATCTTCGCTGGATTATTTTCTCTGTGCATTACTGTTAGGGTGTTTTCAATATTTAACATGCGATGTCCTTCATGGATAACGTGTTTTGCATAGCTTGATTTACCTTCTGCGTGAACGAAGTCTCGAAAATGTTCTTTGAATCTGATGTTAAAACTCCTGTTTGTCCTTCCTATATAAAATTTGTTGCAGTCCTTACATGTCAGTTTATAAACTCCTTTGCTGTTGAAAATGTTATTTTCTTCAATGTTATTGTTTATTATGTTGTTTAATTTGTTATTGGTTCTGTATGCTATTTTTACGTTTTTATCGGCTTTCTTTAGTGCATTGGCTAATTTTGTTGTTTCTTTTCCTGTGTATGTAAGTGTTATCCATGTTTTCTTGTTGTTTGTCAGATTCTTTTTCTAGTTTAGTTATGTTGGTTATGTTGTTCTTCCTTTTTTGTTTTTTTACGAGCTTATCTATGAATTCTTCATTATAGCCATTGGTTTTTGCCATATACTTAATGTAGTTGAGTTCTTGGATATAATTGTCTTTGCTTAATGGGAGTTTCAACATTCTACTGACTAAGCTATTAAATGTACTAATATTTCTGTTGAAAAGGGTGTGTAGAATTTTTGTTTATGGCCAGAGCATTGTTTGTGGGTTTCCGGTAGATACCGATTTCTAGTTTATTGTTGTGTAGATTTTTGGTTATAGACAAATCTAAGTAGTTTATGCTGTTGTTAACTTCTATTTCTTCGGTGAAAGTGATTTTTTCATGCATGTTGTTTAAGTCTTGTAGTATTTCTTTTTCTTTTCTGTTTTCATTTTCATATATTACTAGTACATCATCGACATATCGTGTTATTAGTTTTATGTTGAATTTGTGTATTAGTTCCTCAAAATGTTTATTTTCCAGTTCTTGTAGGAAGATTTCTGCCATTATTCCAGATGTAGGACTCCCCATCGGGATCCCGTCTTCTTGAATAAATAGTTCATTGTTAAATTGGAAGTAATTTTGCTTTATTGTTGTTGTTATTAGTTTGTTTAACTGATTGATATAGTTATCTTCAAGTTTACTGTCTGTTAGTTTTTGTTTTATTATGTTTGCTGTTCCGTTTATCGGGATATTAGTGTACAGGTTTTTTATGTCGAATGACGTCATTTTAGTATTTCTATTGATTTCTAAATGCTGTAGTTTGTCTGCTAGTTCAAATGAGTTCTTAATTGTGTAACGATTTTCAAGTTTGACATCATTTTTCATTTTCTGAGCGACTAATTCAAAATACTAATACACAAATTCAACATAAAACTAATAACACGATATGTCGATGATGTACTAGTAATATATGAAAATGAAAACAGAAAAGAAAAAGAAATACTACAAGACTTAAACAACATGCATGAAAAAATCACTTTCACCGAAGAAATAGAAGTTAACAACAGCATAAACTACTTAGATTTGTCTATAACCAAAAATCTACACAACAATAAACTAGAAATCGGTATCTACCGGAAACCCACAAACAATGCTCTGGCCATAAACAAAAATTCTACACACCCTTTTCAACAGAAAATTAGTACATTTAATAGCTTAGTCAGTAGAATGTTGAAACTCCCATTAAGCAAAGACAATTATATCCAAGAACTCAACTACACTAAGTATATGGCAAAAACCAATGGCTATAATGAAGAATTCATAGATAAGCTCGTAAAAAAACAAAAAAGGAAGAACAACATAACCAACATAACTAAACTAGAAAAAGAATCTGACAACAACAAGAAAACATGGATAACACTTACATACACAGGAAAAGAAACAACAAAATTAGCCAATGCACTAAAGAAAGCCGATAAAAACGTAAAAATAGCATACAGAACCAATAACAAATTAAACAACATAATAAACAATAACATTGAAGAAAATAACATTTTCAACAGCAAAGGAGTTTATAAACTGACATGTAAGGACTGCAACACATTTTATATAGGAAGGACAAACAGGAGTTTTAACATCAGATTCAAAGAACATTTTCGAGACTTCGTTCACGCAGAAGGTAAATCAAGCTATGCAAAACACGTTATCCATGAAGGACATCGCATGTTAAATATTGAAAACACCCTAACAGTAATGCACAGAGAAAATAATCCAGCGAAGATAAACGTACTCGAAGAGATGGAAATCATGAAAGCAGCTCACAACGACAGCCTGATAAACGAAAACGAACCAAATACATGCAACCCCCTCTACCAGATCTTCAGTGAAACACCAGTTTTGAATCCTGCCGATGATGGGACAAGTCCCGAAAGCGCTACAGTTAAATGATAATTAAGTTGAGGAGACGGACCTTTCAGGTGAATATTCTATAATTTTATATTAATTATTGTCATTGTTATTATATTTATTTTAGTATCATAGTTATTATTATTGTTATTACAGTAATATCTTCATTATTATTATTGTTGTTATTATCATTGTTATTATAGTTATTATTGTTATTGCTATTATTATAATTATTATCATTATTATTATTATTATTATTTTTATTACTGTCATTCTTATTATTATTGTCATTGTTATTATAGTTATTTTAGTATCATATTATTATTATTATTATTATTATTATTATCATTATAATTATTTGTATTATCATTATTATTGTTATTATTATCATTTTTATTATTATTATCATTGTTATTAGGCTTTTTTTTAATGTAGCAGGTTGTCATTTCGACATTTCTGGTGTCTGGTATTAGCTTAATTGTAACCCACTTCTGAAGTTGGGGCACCTGGAAGGCGGAGTTACGTTACCCCGATGATATGATGGTGATAAATGATAATAAAGCGCCAGCAGAATCATTAACCTAAACATAACCTAAATTCCAGAACATGGGCAACCACAGGTAAAATTCCTATGGTTTGACCGGTATTCGAACCCGGGATCCCATGAACAGTAGTCAGAAACGCTGACCACTAGCCCATGAGGCTGGTTATTATTGTTATATTGTTGCGTGGATTTGGATAACATGCAATAAACGTGTTATATGAAAAGACATCTGAAATGAAATAGTTCATTAAGCAGCCGGGAGTGTCGCTTTATTGCTAGTATCATGTTAACATCCCAGTTCACAATTCAATGATTCCTTTTATTGAACGACACGTCCCGTCTTATCACGACTATATTAAAAGAAATAAACTACACGCTGTTAAAAAAAACAGTTCCTGCGTGAACTACAGTTAATTCCTCAGGAAGTCCGATTTTACTGGTTTACGCAGTACATCTTTCTTTTGTTAATTAAATTGTACGTATGAATTTTTCTTGTGACAATGCTAACATGGTCGGCCGATAAAATGATTTTTAAATGTCTGCTTTCAGGTAAGCGTAGTGGTTAAGGCACTGGGCTACAAGCCGGAGGGTCGAGGGTTCAAGTCCCGTTGGGGTCAGGATTTTTAAACTGACCCAAACACTCTGGCGGCACTATGGCCCTGGGGTCGACTCAGCCTCTAACGGAAATGAGTACCAGACGCTTGTTCTGGGGTAAAGGCGGCCGTCACGCAGGGCTGACAACCCGGCTGACATCAAGTGCCGATTGTCTAGAAAAAGTGGGAGCCTTAACCTCCTACTACCCCAAAGGCCTCCTGAGGCCTGTTGTGGGATCACTTTACCTTTACCTTTACCTGCTTTCAGGTAAACCACAGCTCGTAATGTTCGGGTTTCGCTGATTTTTTTAATATATTCACTTTCTCGTTTTATTTCAATTACATGTACCGAGTTTAGTTGCGAAAAATCGAAAATTACGGCCGCTAGAAATATTTTTAACTTTTTAAATCACAGTATATGTCTTATTTACGACCATTACCTTAAATGATTGTCCTAGGCCTATATGCCGAGTTTGATTCCGAAAAAAAAACTGAGGCCGCTAGAGAATTAAAACACACACACATGTATATATATAATAGTGTTGTGCCCTAGGGCTGGTCTTTCACTGCAACCATAGCAGTTTTTCTAGGGAATTATAGGTGTGGTAGCTTCCCGTTGCTTTCCACACCGGGGACGATGATGATGATGATGATGATGGCCAGATGATATTCGGGGACCTTTTGGGCCTCAAAGCTTCTTAACATTTGTCTTACAGGTGAGGAAAAACCCCGAAAAACCCTCACCCAGGAAGATTGTCCCTACGGGGAATCGAACACAGATGCGTTGCACGCTACCTCTAGACCATGTATATGAAATGAAAAAGAAAAAATTAACGCCTGAGTCGGGATTTGAACCGGGACTTCTAACTCTGTATGTTAGCGCGATACCATATTCGATATGCATGCTCCAGTGCAAACATTATTTTTCCTTTCATTATACACAATCCTCTACCACGCACTCTCAATGCCATCTTACGGCTTCTGTAACAAAAAAGCAATTAAAGTTTACACTGGGATACCTAGAAAGCAAATATGCTATCGCTCTAACGTATACAGTTAGAGGTCTCGGGTTCAAATTCTAGTTCAGGCGTTAATTTTCCTTTTCATGTCATATTTGTTTCATTGTTTAATGTCAGAATTTAATTGTAACATCCTTGGAAATATATATATATATATATATCCCTTCATAAATCTCCAAAACTTATATTTTTAAATAAACTACTCCTTGAAATAATTAAATATATATATATATATATATATATATATATATATATATATATATATATATAACACTAAGAAATTGGGACTGGAAGTAAATATCAGTAAAACTAAATATATGGTCACACGTATAATTTCAGTATATAATGGAAATGGACAGCTAATGACAAATGAGGGAAATTTTGAGGAATTGGCTGGATTCAAATACCTAGGAACAATAATTACAAATAGGAATGAGATGCACAAAGAAATTAAACATAGGCTCAATTCTGGAAATGCGTGCTATTATGCATTGCAGAGACTTTTGATGTCCCAACTCCTTTCAAAAAACGTTAAGCTGAAAATATATAAAACTATTATTCTACCAGTTATATTATATGGGTGCGAAACATGGACTCTTACTTTAAGGGAGGAAAGGAGATTACGAGTATTTGAGAATAAAGTTCTTAGGAAAATTTTTGGACCAAAGAGAGATGAACAGACAGGTGAATGGAGAAGACTACATAACAATGAACTACATGGTCTTTATAGGAAGCCAGATATAATAAGAACAGTTAAGTCCCGTAGACTGCGATGGGCAGGACATGTTGCGCGTATGGGGAATGAAAGACGTGCATGGAAACTTCTTGTAGGAAAGCCAGAAGGAAAACGCCCAGTTGGTAGACCAAGAATGAGGTGGGAGAACAACATTAACTATGATTTGAGGGAAGTAGATTATACAGGGAATGATTGGAAAACATTAGCACAGGATAGGGATGTATGGAGGGCTTATGTCCGTGCGGCCATGAACCTACGGGTTCGATAGTGCCAGTGAGTAAGTAAGTAAGTAAATATATATATATATATATATATATATGACACTGTCGAAACAGTTGTTTCATGGTCGAATGGAAGTAAGATAATTCACCTCCTCAAATAATGGTTAATATTATTTCCTACCTCATTCTTGGTTTAACTATTCGGAGCTTTCCCTCTGGATTTCCTAGCGAAGTTTCCATGCCCCTCTTCCATCCCTCATTTGTATCACATGTCCTGTCCATCGCAGTCTACAGAACTTAATGTTCTTATTATATCTGGTTTCCTATAAACACCATGTAGCTAACTATTATGCAGTTTTTTTTCCATTCACCTGTCTGTTTCCGCTCTCTTATCCAAAAAAATGTTCCTAAGAACTTTATTGTCAAATATTCGTAATATTTGCTTCTCCCTTAAAGTAAGAATCCATGTTTCACATCCATATAAATGGAAGAATAATAGTTTTATATATTTCCTTTTAAAATTTTTATAGAGAAGTTGGAATTACTAGAGATGATGTAATCCATAATAGCATGCGTTTCCAGACGTGAGCCTATGTTTATATTGTTTGTACTCATTCTTGTTTGTAATTTATTATTATTAAAAGTGACTCATCTACAGGCCATACGAGACACTTGGAGTAGTAGTAGTAGTTTAAGTGTCCCACTTTTCCTAGACAATCAGCACTTGAGGTCAGTCGAGTTGTCAGCCCTGCATGATCGCCACCCTTACCCCCAGAACAAGCGTCTGGTACTTATATCCGTTACTGGCTAAGGGCCAGTTTCACCAAGAGAGGTAACTGTATTATGCCAGTTTAAGCTATGTATTATACATGGGGAAAACTGGCGTAATACAGTTACCTCTCTTGGTGAAACTGGCCCTAAGTCGATCCCAAGGACAAGGTACAACTAAACATTACGGTTTCTAGCATATTGCCTTAACCAACTACGCTACGGCGTGCGCCATTATTATTATTATTATTATTATTATTATTATTATTATTATTATTATTATTATTATTATTATTATTATTATTATTATTATTATTATTATTATTATTATTATTATTATTATTATTATTATTATTATTATTATTATTATTATTATTGCTATTACTTCCGTATTTCCTACGAAAGTTCTGGTTACCGTGGGTGAAATATGAAGACATTTTATTGGCTGGAATTGAATTACGTAATTTTCTAGTTTCGTCTGAAATGTCAGTTGTGATTGATTGCTCGCTGGAAAGGTTAAGATTTGTATTAATGCTGGCAAACAGAATTACAGCGTTATTATTTTTAACAGAAGACGGATATCCCGCGCATGGCTCAGAACATCGGTGTTCCTAGTCGTTAAATGGGATTCTTTTTCTCATGAAATTTCGACGATTGTATGAGACCGGTTCCCACACTGGACTGCGAGGAATTTGGGTAGCTATAATAAGTAGCGGCTCCAGGATAATAAAATCAGATTTAACGGCTGGGGAAGTCTACATGCTGACTACGAATCACACATATACTGGCTCGGTGATCGTCTGTCTCTGTTATTAAACACATTTTGCTGTTGTACATTTGGGAGTCAATGACCAATCACGTTTCAATGATTTCTGTTTTACAACCAATCACAGTCGTGTTTCACCAAATATTTATCAATATTAAATTTACCATATTAAAGAAAGCTCCTCCTTTTTAATATTCTGAACAGGTCTGACCATTATTTTGCAGTGAATGACTCTGTAAGAAATACGGCTACCAGATTGTATATAGCCTATATATAGATATTATAAATATATTTTTGACATTTGGCAATGAAGGCAAATATGATATGAAAAGAAAAATGAATGCTTGAGTCGGGATTTGAACTCGAGTTCAAATCCCGACACAAGCATTCATTTTTCTTTTCATATCATATCATATATATATATATATATATATATATATATAGTGCATGGATGTCAACACATAGCGCTTGCAGGAGTTAATATAAAAACATTTGTAGCAATTGATTATACCACCAAAAAAAGAAACCACTGTTTGCACTTTCTTAAATGTATTTTTTTCCAGGTAATAATCCAGAAAAATATAATTGTCACTTCGTGAGTCGTGAATGTATCGATACTTTGGAAATCACTCGTGGCATTACTTATGACTATTTAACTCATGCCCCAAATGGGAGTCAATGACCAATCACGTTTCAATGATTTCTGTTTTACAACCAATCAGAGTCGTGTTTCACCAAATATTTATCAGTGTTATAATTACCATATTAAAGAAAGCTCCTCCTTACAACATTGCGTTCCTTTGGCAATACATAGTATGATCTGGTTGCAGTGATAAACAAAAGAAGCAGTAGAAGCGTACCTATCGTTTCTCATTTGTTTTCAAACATCGCCGTTTACATTAAATATATAAATATTTTAATATAACTATAGTTAAATAATGATTTGTGAGTAAACAGCTTAATTTTATTCGTTAAATAGTCCTAACAAATGCCACTCTTGATTTCCAAATTCTCTAGATAAATTCACTCCTCACTTCGTGAGTCGTGAATTTATCGATACTTTGGAAATCACTCGTGGCATTACTTATGATAAACAAATGTAACACTTATTTTCTAACTTTTAATAATAAAAGCAACTGAAATAAATTAATTTAATTTCTTGATTCAAGATGTCTAGAGAATGGAGACAAAGAAATGCGACAATTATTTGCTAACCTTTAATAATGAAAAACAACTGAAATCAATTCATTTAATTGTTGCATTTGTTTATGCCCACACTACGAACATCCTGAACAGGGTGTGGCAGGCGACAGGTGGAGCAATGATTTAAAAGACACATAGCGTTCATTTAAATTAAAACTATAGGCTAATATTTTTAACTTATTAACTCACTGGCACTATTGAACTAGTAGGTTCATGGCCGCACGGACATAATCTCTCTATACATTCCTATCCTGAGCTAATGTTTTCCAATCATCTCCTGTATAATATACTTCTCTCAAATAATAGTCAATATTATTTTCTCGCATCATGTTTGGCCTACCTACTCGGGCCTTTACCGATAGCTTTCCTTCAAGTAGTTTTCATTACCCATTCGTGCCACATGTTCTGTTCATCGCAGTCTACGAGAATTAATTTTTCTTACTACATCTGGTAAGTGCAGAAGGACCAAAAAGAGATGAACAGACAGACGAATGGAGAAGACTACATACCAGTGAGCTACATAATATTTATAGGAAACTAGACATAATAATAATAGTCACGACTCTTAGATAGAAATTAATAATAATAATAATAATAATAATAATAATAATAATAATAATAATAATAATAATAATGATAATTACCTCTATCTACCTTCGGGTTTTTACAGCTGCTGCCGTCTTCCCGTGCCAAACCTCCAAAGCCTACGATCTTGGGCATCTTCAATGCTTAGCCCTCTAGCTTGCATTAATGTCTTCATGTTTTCTTTCCATGTTTACTTTGGTCTCCCTCATTTCTTCTTTCTGGTCGGATGTCATTGATGTAGTTGCTTTGGCCATCGCTCATCTTTCATTCTTAAAACATGTCCTAACCACTTTAATTCTTCTCAATTATTTCAATTATGCTTTCTTCTGCTTCCATTATGTTGTTTATTTCATTATTTCTGACATGTTCTAATTTTGACTTTCTGGCATTCCTGTGTAAATAATCCATTTCTAGAGCTATTAGTCTATTCTTGTAATACTTATTGATTGTCATACCTCACTTCCATACATTGCAGAAGATTCCACCAATGTTTTACCAATATATATATTTTTTTGTCTTTCCTATCCCACAATATGGAATTTAACGATGATATAATTTTGTTACTCAATTCAATTTTATGTTTTATATTCTCTTTGCCTATACCTTCAATGTGATTCATAATTATTCCCAAATAATAATAATAATAATAATAATAATAATAATAATAATAATGATAGTAATAAATTACAAACGAGAATGAAGTATAAATGGAATTAAACATAGACTCAACTCTACAGGACATGTGGCACGAATGGGGAATGGAAGAAGGGCATGGAAACTGCTTATAGGAAAACCACAAGGAAACTGCCCTGTTCGTAGACCAAGAATGGGGTGGGAGAAAGCAATTAATCATGATTTGAGGAAATAGATTATACTGGGAGATTGTTAATCAGTTCAGGATAAGGATATATGGAGAGCTTATGTCCGCGTGGCCATGAACCAACGGTCTCGATAATGCCAGTAAGTTAGCTCTATCTGGGTTGATATAAAGATCATGTAGCTCAATGTTATGAGTTCTTCTCTATTCACCTGTCTGTTCTTCTCTCTTTGGTCCAAAAATGTCCTAAGAACTTTATTCTCAAGTACTTGTAGCCATTTTCCTCCCTTAAAGTAAGAGTTACTCACGCCATAGTCATGAAAATGCGCTCGGTTTGACATCTCTGGTTTATATACTTTCTGTACGTAAATACCCTAATTGCAATCATGTTGAAGCGTCTGGATGTAACAGTGAAGTAAAGATATGTGAACTCTGGTATTTAAATAGAATTGAATGCGGGATGGCGGCGGCGGATCAACAAGGATTTGTGCGGGCTGCATAAATGAATGTTTATCAGGGGCTTAACTTAATCACCATATAATTGCTTAACTTGATCAAATCCTGTCTCAACAATTCTTACTGTTTTCAAGAAACTGATACGTTTTTGTAGTGTTGCTATTGAGGTTGTTCTCATCAAAATAATTGTTTTATATTTACTAACTTTCATCTTACCTAGTATATAGATATCGAATATGACACGAAAAAATAAACCCCTGAACCGAGATTTGAACCCAGGACTTCTGAATTGATACTTCAGTGTACTACCACTTATGCTATCCAGACATCTTAGCACAAACATGTATTTTTCTTCACCTGTAGGACAAATGTCAGGAAAACTTTAAGGTCCAAACGGCCTCCGAAATCAATCATATGGCCATCATCATCATTCTTATCATTATCATCCTTCACCAGTGTGAAAAGCAACGGGAAGCTACCACACCTACAATTACCTA
This sequence comes from Diploptera punctata, assembly GCA_030220185.1. Classification (NCBI taxonomy): domain Eukaryota; kingdom Metazoa; phylum Arthropoda; class Insecta; order Blattodea; family Blaberidae; genus Diploptera; species Diploptera punctata. The sequence goes on from JASPKZ010004563.1 coordinate 311,720, forward strand.
GTAAAGCTACAGGCATAACATGAACATGGTATGATTGCAGTGAAAGACCTGCCCTCGGGCAGAATTATTATATATATATATATATATATATATATATATATATATATATATATTCTCTAACATAAACGGTAGCGGGAACTCGGTCTCACTGCCCTCTAGTGGCTACAAAACAAGTAAGCAAATTAAAGAGAATTTTTACTTTATAGCAGAGACGCTTCTTTATTTCGATGTTATAATTAAACTTTGAGATACATATATAAATATATACATATAGTCCCGGTGGGGTCAGGATTTTTAAACTGACCCAAACCTTCTGGCGGCACTATGGCCCTGGGGTCGACTCAGCCTCTAACGAAAATGAGTACCAGACACTTGTTCTGGGGTAAAGGCGGCCGTCACGCAGGGCTGACAACCCGGCTGACATCAAGTGCCGATTGTCCACAAATAGTGGGAGCCTTAACCTCCTACTGCCCCAAGGGCCTCCTGAGGCCTGTAGTGGGATCACTTTACTTTACTTTTTATACATATATGACCAGCCTCATGGTCTTGTCGTCATTAGGCGGGTTCGATTCCCGGTCATACCATAGGAATTTTTCCTTAAAGGATTTATTCCCTGTGATTTCCCGGGCCTGGAATTTATATTAAGTTTAGGTTAAGGACTCTCCTGGCGCTTCATTATCATTTCTTGCCCATCACATAATCGGGATAACGTAACTCCAGGTGCACCAACCTAAGAAACGGATTACAATTCCGCCAATGCCAGGCGAGGAAGCCAGAAATCTCAAAAGACAACCTGGTGGCAATAAACAAAAAAAAATATTTTTTTTTTCATCATATATATATATATATATATATATATATATATCATCATCCGGCACGAATTAGGCCTTTGTACACCTGTTTCGGCTCCATCTAGCAGTCTTTTAAGAGGTCTTCCTAGTCTTCGATGTCCTTTGGGTTTATATTGCATCATCATTTTTGGGATTCTTGAATTATCCATTATTTTTATCTGGTCTAGCTAGTTTTATTTATATCTGTTGAGTTTTTCTTCTACTGATTCTACTTCTAATCGTTCTAAAATGTCTTCATTTTTTTTTCATCTAAAAGAGTGTATCCTGCTGTTCTTCTGAGAAATTTCATTTCCGTTGCTTTGATTCCGCTCCGGTCTCTTTTTCTTAACGTCCAAATCTCACTTCCGTATAAAGGGGAGGGAAAATATTATATATTTTTATTCTTGTGGATTTTTGTACTAATTTAGCTTTTAATGTATCATTTATATTCCTAAGATTTGTGTAAATTTGGTGATTTAGCTTCGATAAGATATTTCACAACCTAAATAGTTAGAATAGGTAGCTGCCTTGTCACGCAGCGGGCCCGGGTTCGATTCCCGGTCGGGGCAGTTTTTCTGGGTGAGGTATTTATCGGGGTTTTTCCTCGCCTGTAAGACAAATGTCAGGAAAACTTTAAGGCCCAAACGGTCCCCGAAATCATATGACCATCATTATCATCCTTATCATCATCATCATCCTTCACCGGTGTGGAAAACAACGGGAAGCTACCACACCTACAATTCCCTAGTAAAGCTGCAAGCATAGCATGAAAATGCTATGATTGCAGTGAAGGACCTTCCTTCGGGCAGATTTACTATGGATGGATGAATAGTTAGAGTTTTGTACTTGTGCTAAGCATTGGTTATTGTGTATTTATCTTACTTCTGATTGGATCTTCTTCTAAGAATGCCATTACGTTTGACTTTTGTACTGATATTTCCATTCCAAAATCTTTTTAATATTTTATTTTAATATTGTATGTATATATATATATATATATATATATATATATATATGTCCACCGCTGTGGTCTCGAGGTAGAGTGCTGCCTTGTCACGCAGCGGGCCCGGGTTCTATCCCCGGTCGGGACAGTTTTTCTGGGTGAGGTTTTTATTGGGGGTTTTCCTACCTGTAAAACAAAGTCAGGAAAACTTTAAGACCCAAACGGTCCCCGAAATCATATGGCCATCATCATGATGCTTATATCATTATCATCATCATCCTCCACCGGTGTGGAAAGCAACGGGAAGCTACCACACCTCGAATTCCCTAATAAAGCTGCAAGCATAGCCTGAAAATGATTGCAGTGAAGGACCTGCCTTCGGGCAGAATTACCATGGATGGATATATATATTGTTTAGTATGAATGTGTGTGCGAATAGTATGTTTGTTGTGTTGTCTCGGAGGAGGCCCTGACATTGAGTTGATCACTTATTTGGGGAGACCCTCCATGTCTTTGTGTGATCGATTGAATGACGGGTTCCATAAGACATGACTGAGTGAGGTCACTGGTTATATCGCTGTTGGTAATTGAACCATCAAGTAATTAATTCTACTCAAATTATTACAACATCCAATGTTGCTTTTTGTAACATCGTTTTCAATTAAAGCTGTTTGTATAATTAATAACTCATTCATCTGAACAAACACATTATTATTATCGTTATTATTATTATTTTATCTGGTTACAATTATCATTAACATCAGCTTTACTAATATTATTAACTAACTCGCTGGCATTATCGAAACCGTGGACAGGTTTTCCATACATCCATATCCCCAGCCAATGTTTTCGAATCATCGCCTATATAATTCACCTCCGTCAAATCATGGTTAATGTTATTCTCCCACCTCATCATTGGCCTCCCTAAGTGTTATTAGTCATTCAAAATATCTCTGCAGGCGGAATAATTACGAACCTCTGTTTGTTGTTACACGTGACGTCATATAAGGCAGTGTACACTGTCAGCGTCTCACGTCCCATTCCCCTCTGCACTCATAGATAGCAATGTCACGTGTTCTATTCCTCTAAAAACATTACGTGTAGAAATTCACCTGAAGTGAAAATTTAAAAATCGCTGTAGCGTGCATCACTGCAATCATCGCATTTTCATGCTATGCTTTGCAGCTTTACTCTGGAATTATAGGTGTGGTAGCTTCCCGTTGCTTTCCATAAAACTCCGTATATCCCATTAAAATAAACCTAGGTAGGTATTATCCAAAGTCCTGCGCCATAGCCGAGTGGTTAAGGCGAGAAGCTTGGCGCAGAGCTATGGGACTTGCGCTGGTTCCAGTCTCCATGGGGATATAAATGTTCTCATAGAATTTCGGCCAGTATGAGACAGGTGCCCGCCAAGCATCGTGAGGCATATTAGTAGCTACAATAAGTAGCGACTCCAGGTTGAGAAGACCAAATGTAAAGGCTAGGGGATCCGACATGCTGACCACATGTCACCCCTACACTGGCTAGATGATCGTGTACATCTGTAATTAACACATATGGATGTGATGCCAGCAATCGGTTGGTAGGCCAATGACCTTCTAGGCCTGTCGCGATTGGAGTTGCTTAAGTATTATTAAAAAATGAGCGAAATCCGACAAATAGAAGTGGAGGTTAACCAGAAATCCGAAATCAAAAACTGTATCATTCAAATTAATTAACCTTCAATATTTTATTTATTTACACACACATATATATGGTATGATAAGAAAAATAAATGCCTGGACGGGATTCGAACCCGGAACTCTGAGTCTGTACCTCAGCGTGATATCCATTACACCACCAGGCGAATCCAATTCAAACATTTATTTTTCTTATATATGCATTATATTCTCCATTATTACTAGATGTCGCGAGAACTCGGTCTTCACTGCCATCTAGTAGCTGACTATAACAAGTAAGCAAATTAAAGAATATTTTTTTTACTTTATAGCAGTGACGCTTTATCGATGTTATAATTAAATATTTAACATTGAACAATGCAAGCTTAATATGGTATGATATATATATACAGGGTGTAATGAATAACACCGACAAACTTTCAGGTATTGTAGAGGTGTCTTAGATAAACAATTTGAGATGTGCAACTTATAGTCTAGAAGTTCAAATTTGAAAGTTATAATAATAAATGTGTTAGGAGCCACTGACAATATTTCGAAGATTCCGTTGACAAGCTGTTACATAGTGTAGCCTTCTTTTGCAAGTTAACTTCTCGAGACCATTTAGCCCAGTGGTAACGTGCCAGATGTAAAATACCATTCATTAGGAATGTGATATTCAAGGTTCAAACCTCAGACATGCTGGCCTTTTATTTTTTTTATATTCTTTCTTTCTTGTGCAAGATGTTTGGAAATTTAGTACAAAATACTGTAAGTTTCTTTTAGTATGATGCAGGAAAATAATAAATGGAAATATTCTGTATTAGTGTAAAAGTACTGTACAGCACACTAGAGACTACAATAAGTATTCGTAAATGAAAATCGCATGGTTCAGACGGTCGAAATAACAAGGCTATTATGAATTAGCGTAACCATTACTTCAGGTTAAAATAATATTGTATGGGTGACGCGAAACTTAGCACAAACATGAAGGAAAGACATAACAAAATAAATTAATAAATGATTAAATTAAGGTCTTCTATTGTGTGACTTGCCAGTGGACAAATAGTAAAAAAAATCAAATTCGTATTCATATTGTATTTAAAAGTAAAGATGTTAAAATTCAGAAATAATAATAATAATAATAATAATAATAATAATAATAATAATAATAATAATAATAATAACAATAATAATAACAATAATAAATGAAAACCAACTTGTTATATTATATTGTGGGGGTTACGAAACCCAAACCACGCTTCTTTTACCATGTGTGGGTAAGTGAACCACACTACTCCTACCATTTGTGCTGGCAAGAAACCAGCGCTCTGTTACCATTTGTGGCGTTTAAAAGAACACAAAACCACGGACTGCCTACCATTTGTGGCTCTTTTGAAAACCACGCAGACTGCTACCTTTAATCCGGGATCGGGTTTTGTAATTGCTGTTTCTATTAATGTGGATCTGATTTCCAAAGCGGATATCTATCAAGAAATGGCTTACCTTGGGCCCATAGAAGGTAGCCGTTGATTCATCTTTCTTTATCTGATATATATATATATATAAGAATACTGATTGTTAGATACATACAGTGAGTGAACAAGATAATAACTGTGTTTCAAGAACGCTAATCAGCATGATAGTTGAGGAGCTCGGAATAGTTTCTTACTTGAATGATTTTCATTACAGGATAGTAAACAACTACTTATACTTGAACAATGAAAGAGAGGCGTTGTTTAAAAGATAACTTTTAATATAAACAAGTTGGCTGAGTAAAAATAAATTAGCAACAAAAATGATAGTATTTGATTAAACGATCAAAGTAGCCATACAGATAAATAAATAAATAACATACCATACATCACGCAACATTCATACATGCGTCCGAGTTTCGGGGATCACCTCTTCCCTAGACTGCCGGACTAACTCAAACAGGCCTCTTCTTGGCCTCAGGACAACTTGTCTATGTAGAGTTCCATTTTAACCTTCCAGTCGCATCGTGACCTGGAATCGGATTCCACTCTTGAATCCGTTCAAACAACAAAACGCCGATTGCTAGGTTGATCGAATGAATACTGTTCTGTAAGTGCACCATGTATATAAAGGTTCTGAGGTAGAGGGGAGATGCGCTGTAGACATGCGCGGCAGGAAGGATGAAGAGGGAAGGGGTAGCTACCAGGAGAACAGGATATTGGCATATTTCACAAATGTTCCAATGTAGGGAGGAGAACGAAGATACCATACTGAGCCGAAAAATGCACTTTCGGTTCAATATTACAGAACATTTAGTAAAGGAGGGGAGGTTTAAGCATACAGAAAAATAAAATTTCTTTATTCATGTTTGCTTCAAAAACAGGATCATATGTACTGTTCAAAATGTTGCCCTTGATAGAGTAAGCATAAATTACATCTGCGTAGAAATGATGCTCGCACTCCTTCAAAGATTCCTGGAGTATTTCTGATATCGTCACAGCAGCCAAAATTCTCGCTAGTAACTCCTCATCTGAGTTGACTGGAGTCTGATAAACGAGGCTCTTAAGGTGTCCCCATAGGAAGAAATATGGAGGAGTGAGATTAGGTGAACGTGGAGGCCACGCTACGGGACCGCCGCGAACAATCCAATGTCAAGGGAAGACATTATCCAGATGGTTCCTTACATTCATGTCAAGTGAGAAGGTGGTCCTACAAGTTTCAAATTAGTAGTGAAATAAATTGGTATCAGTCGTTAGTATCACGGGCACGCGCATGAGCAGTTGGTATAAATGTACAGTATTAAAAAAAAACCTGTGTTTTTCATGTAAACAAATCACATAATCAGTTTAATTAAAAACAAATAGTAATCCTTAAACAGAATATCAGAAAGTAAATTAAGTAACTACAAAAGCAATATCCTTCTGTGAATAAAAATAAAAAAAGGAAATAAAAATACAAAAAACCAAAAAGAGAGATTTGAACCAGGCATTACAACATTCACTATTGAGCATGCTACCCACTGAGTTATTATTGCGATCGGCGTTTGAACTACCAGACATCTAATACATAGGATTGCACGACAGAGCACGAAATACAGACGGTCAGTGGCGCACTGGCTCTTGCCGAAAGACAAAATTTCCATAACTTCATGGTACAAAATTTTGAAAATGCTGTTATATTTGCAATTAAAACTAGGGTTAACCTACTATTGGAGCAGAACTGAAGTATTCGCAAGATAACCCATATACATAGCTTGCTTCATTGTTCATTAATGAGTACGAACGCCCAGTTTAAAAAAAAAGTCATAACTTCAAAATTTGGCTTTACACACCCCAAGTTCCTTATCTCAAATTGTTCGTTTCACTCTCCTCTACAATACCTGAAAAGTTTGTCGGTGTTATTCATTAACATCCTGTGTGTGTGTATATATATATATATATATATATATACATACACGTGTGTGTGTGTGTGTGTTTTATGGTATTTTCCAGTGTCTACTAAAAGGATCAACGGAGATTTGTAAAATGTTTCAAAAACCTTTTCATGAAAACAACCTCAATAGACGCTAAAACAAGTAAATAATCCAATTCATTTCATTTCAATTCTGCATTGAATTCAAACGATTTTAAAACTGAAACAGTAGAAAGAAATAAGAAGGAGAGAGTTTAAAATTAAAATAATAAATTTAAAATGAAGCAGTTTATTTAGACCAACTGAACACGCAAAGTTTTGTGGTTCTGCTTTAAACATTTCCCCGCACAACATTTTTATCATAAAAATTCCCTTTGAAGTCTTCGGCGCAACAGCACCGTGAACATGCTCTTTGACCAGGGATAATCAAATCATAATCAATGCCAAGATATAAGACAACTCTAACCTCAAAACTTCAACTTTTTAATTTACATATTTTATCCGTAATGCTCGCATCTAATTCCAAGATTCAAACTCGGGTGTCGACACTACGGATAAAATTTGTAAGTTTTAAGGTTAGGGTTGTCTTATATCTTGGCGTTGATTTTGATTTGATTATCCCTGGTCAAAGAGCATAATCACCGTGAAGCAGCACCTCCCATTTAACCCTACATAGGATAGGCTGATAGGTTAAGATACTGCTACTCAATTGTCAGTTGAGTTATTTCATTGTGAGTGCACCTGCATGTGGGTAAGAGGGTAGGGCCGCCTATGCACACCTAGTTAGTACTTATTAACAGCCCTGAGTTAGATCAATGTTGATTCATTTTGGTTGTAGCTAGACAGTGTCTAGAAAACTCAAGTTTTATTCGCTTAACAAAATGCCTAGTTACTTGTGCACCCCTTAACAACATAATTAACTCACTGAGATTATCGAACCCGGAGGTTCGACATAAGCTCTTCATACACCTATATCCAGCTGAAGTTTTCCATCATCCCCTGTATAATTAATTTCCCTCAAATCATGGTTAATTATATTCTTTAAGTTCATTCTTGGCTTCCCTACTGGACGCTTTCCTTCTGATTTTCTTATGAAATTCTCATGCCCCTCTTTCATTCCCCATTCTTGCTACATATCCTGCCCATCCCAAGCTATGAGACTTAATTGAATGGAAGTATAAATTTGCAAGATTGCTATTTTTCATTTAAATCTATCTACAATGGCGTAACATCTCACCTCTTGCCATAAGTTACTAGACCAAGTTAATTCAGTTAGTCTTATTTCCCTGAAGATATTATAAATGCCATGCGGCCAACATACCGACACAGTGAGACATCTAGCAGGCAACTGAAGTATTACTAGGATGAAAGAGGTCGGTGAATTTTCATTAGTGACCTCTTTATTCAGGCTTAAGGATCTTTTACGAGCTTGAAAATCTTCAGATTCTGGATCCACGGCTTAAAGTCCCTCCCGGAGAACTTTCTCATTGGATTTTTCCATTCTAAAAAAATGCATCGATCGCGGCAGGGTTTGAACCTGTGACCCTCGTGACCAGAGACAAGAAACATAACCACTAGACCACCGCAACCGACTCTTCGCCTACAAATTGGGCGCTTTCCTGCAAAAATCTCTATCTTTATATTCGTGGCACATGTCCTGTCCATCGCAATATAGAACTGTATAGAAATAGATATTACAAAACGAGGTTGGGAAGTGGTTTTTAATTTCCAAGAATCTGTAGAACAATTCACAAACGTGTGTTGTAAATAATTTTTTGCACGATGGTATTTTCAAAATTATAAATAATAATAAAATAATAACATCTTTGTTGAAAATATTTGCGTTCATTATAACAACTGACTGACGTTAGCAGTCTGGTCAATGTTTATACGGTAAATGCCGAAAATAATTTAGTTGACATCAGGTCGTGACACCAGTCAGGCATAAAATGGCGGCAAGTACGAATTTATTGTTTTATATTATTTCAAATAAAGTTCAGTTCATTTAAGATGCAGTCATTTGTTTCGCGTAATGTATATAAACACTACCTTCTGGACATATTTTTCTATATACATTTTACTTAATATACATAAAGGGCAGTGGATTTACTTCCCGTCCTTGGTAGGTAATTTGTAATATTACAGTATGCTTATTTAGTTATTTATAGGTTGGTAACCCCCAAAATTTAAGAAATTGAATTTTCAATCATGGTCGCCGTTCCAGTATGTACGACAGAACGCACTATCGTTCAATAAATAATTTTGCATCATATTCCACACAAAAATGGACGCGCGTATCTCGTGTGTTGATAATAATTGCATTAAACACGTCACACACATTCTGATGACGTCACGTGACAAGTGTTAATAGAATTCGAACTGTCATATATTGCTAATGTTACAATAAAGATTGAAACTGCATATTTTTTCAGGACCTGTTTCTACTGCCATCGTTCTGCTCTTGAAAACATGAATTCCAAATTACTTTTTCTTAAACACGCAAACACGTCACTAACTGGGATTCTACGCCACAGAACAATCATTTAAAACAAATCTAGATGTTTATACAGGGTGTTTCTGTGATGTTGATACAAACCTTCAGAGAAGATTAAGAATGTCAAACTGATGAATTTGATGTAAGGAATCCTGATCAATAAACATATCCGCAATTTACAGGCGAACATTCGTGGGATACTTATGGACGTGAAATTCACTGATTTCGTGACAATGCCCAATGCTTCTTTATTCAGGCTAAAAATTATTTTGTTCATTGCTACACTAATAATGGCCTCATTATCATCCTGTTTTTAGGGAAGTTAGTTGAATTTACCGGAGATGCCTTGGTATCCATTGACAACGGCATGTAATTGCTCAACTTACTTATCAAGGGAAGAAAAGTAATTGACTTAATTAATAATGTAAAAATGTTACCTACTTAAAATGTTATTGAGTAATGCAATACAATTGCATTGTATCAAACTTATTTCTCACTTTGATGCTACAAATGTATAGTGATTGAACAGTTGTTACAATTATTAACATTAGCCACAAAATTAATATATTGAGTTTTTTTTAATTTACATCAGTCTTTAAATGTCATATACCATCTCCACTTCTCGAAACTGGAATTCCCTACCACAAGAAATAAGGGGCTGCCGGACATTGGCATCTTTTAAAAGAAATCTAAATTTATATTTGCTCTAAACTCGACTTCATTATTATCCAGTGTAAGATATATATATTAATTGGTGTTTCCCGTATGATGTATCATATTTATATTATTATTATTACTATTATTATTATTATTATTATTATTATTATTATTATTATTATTATTATTATTATTATTATTATTATTATTATTATTATTATTATTTATTATTATCGTATCATTATTGTTATTACCCTATAAAATGTTGTTTGTACATGACATTTACATTGCTACATTTATTGTATCTTTAACTGTTTATAATTAGTATAGTGTATATCTATATTTGTCGAATATTTATTTGTATTTGTGCTGGTTGAGTGGAAGAGAGGGCCTTATGGCCTTAACTCTGCCAGAATAAATAAAGTATTATTATTATTATTATTATTATTATTATTATTAAATATTGTGTATACTTTTTCATATATATTTTTGGACTTTGCTGGTAATAGAAAATAGACCGCAGCATTCGCCACTTCCTCTACATCACAATTAATCATATCTGTAATTAACATGCAATCTGAAAATTATTTAAAATGTCTGCACTAATGCATACAACAATAAACAATTGCTGTTGTTTTATCAACATAACCTTGCTATCAAACAATTGAACTCTTCAAACCAAGATATAAATTTACACGAAATATAAAAATTTAACATAATAATTAGTATATGAGTGAAAAAAATTACATACGCAATTCGGGAATTAAGTACATTACTAGTCTCCAACTTATTTGCTAGTCCTCGTTAAAGTTCGGGCTTAAACACGTCCCCGACTAGTAATGTACTACTTACTTCCCTTGTTGCGTACATAACTATTACGAGCCTGAAAATCTTAGTTGTTATTGCTATTAATTAAGAGTAAGAAGCCAGAAAGCAGCATTATTTTAGTATAAACTGATTGATATACTATGTTTGGTGTGTTCCAGGTGAGTGGACCGTTTCTTCTGCTTGCATCTGTCTCACTGTAAGTTACTGTCTACCTCACTAAATGCATTTACCTGTAATTTTACAATGTTTATACAGCATGCGACGTAAGTCAGTTAACCACTGCACACGGCTGCAAGGGGAAAAAATCAACTCTTTTGGAGGTTTGAATACGGGACTTTCAGAATATAATCTCAAACACGTCCACCGCTGTGGTCTCGAGGTAGCGTGCTGCCTTGTCACGCAGCGGGCCCAGGTTAGATCCCCGGTCGGGGCAGTTTTTCTGGGTGAGGTTTTTCTCGGGTTTTTTTCTCACCTGTAAGACAAATGTCAGGAAAACTTTAAAGCCCAAACGGTCCCCGAAATCATATGGCCATTATCATCATCATCCTTATCATTATCTCATCATCATCCTCCACCGGTGTGGAAAGCAACGGGAAGCTACCACACCTACAATTCCCTAGTAAAGCTGCAAATCATAGCATGAAAATGTTATGATTGCAGTGAAAGACCTGTCCTCGGGCAGAATTACAATGCATGGATGGATCTCAAACACTATTGCTTGAAGTAATTCACAATTTCGGCACGGAAGTTTTTTTTTTGTATAGATATTCTAAGCTACAGAAAATAATATATTTCCATTTTCGGTTAACTGATTTATACTGCCCTCTTTATACAGTGCGATCCATATAAACTTGAACAATTTTAAGGGTCCATAAGTGTTGAATCAATAATAGGACACACGTGCAACTTTGGGAGATTATAACACACAATTGGGAGATTACATTACACACAATTGGGAGATTACATTACACTGTTTACATCTCAAAGTAAATGTTGAAAGTGTCCTCCACTAGCATCTGTACATATTTGCAGTCGATTCACCATATTCTGTGAAGTTCTACGGAGATTATGCTCGCCAATTTTGCTTATTTCGTTTCTAATGGATTCCTTGAGACCATAAATTGTCCCAGGCCTATTCTTGTACACACTATTTTTAGATACCCCCCACAAGAAAAAATCCGGTGAGGTTAGGTCAGGGGATCTGGGGGCCACAGACCTCTTGAGATTATTCGATTATCAAAGAAACTGGTTACAAGGGCCATGGAGGCATTAGATGTATGTCATGTTGCTCCATCTTGCTGGAAATAACCTTCTCTCAATTCGATATCATCCAGCTGCTCCACAAATGTATTGAAGATACCCGTATAAACTTCAGTGTCTACAGTCGTATCAAAGAAAATGGGACCAACGATCCTGGAAGCTGACACCGCGCACCATACTCCAACCTTTTCATCATGCAGTGGTGTTTCGTGGATCATATGGGGGTTTACAGCAGCCCAATATCTGGTGTTTTGTGTGTTTATGTAGCCTGACAGATGAAACCATGCCTCATCTGTAAACCACGTTATGGAGAGAATGTCTGGATGTGGAATAAGAAAATCCTGAAACCATCGACAATAATGGATTCGTTTTTCATAATCTGCTTATTTCAGTTGTTGCACCATATGCACTCTGTATGGTCGTAATCCCGTTTTCTTCGCAGCTCTTTGGCATGTGCCATATGAATAGCCTGATTCCTGGCTCAATCGACGCAACGATTTGTTTGGAGAGTTCACTAGCCTTCTTCGAACATTGTTAACAGTTTCTGCACTCAGGTGGTGGTCTATGTTTTCCACTCTCACTAACGAGTATACCAGTTGTCTCCAGCTTTCTTGCTCGCGATAAAATTGTTGCCTTTGTCGGAACATCCCGTACATTAAATTCTCTTCGAAATTCCCGTTGTGTTGTTACCAAGGAATTTGTCTTCCAATATGTTTTCACAATGAAAACACGCTCTCGAAGTGAGTACTGCATGTTGTTGTTATGATGCAAACTAAAGACTGTCTACAATGCCATGAAAATGCTCGTAATTTCCATCGAAATCGACAATATAGTCCACAGATGGCATTGATCGATTGTTGCCGTGATTGTTGTCGATACCCCCCTGGGCCACTGAGATCAATAAAACAAATTTCACATTTCTACGAGCTTTCAGAGAAAAATTATAGCCTATGTAAATGGTTTCAGGTTTATATGGATCGCGCTGTATAAAAATTCAGTCTTCATATGTTTGTGACTTTTAGAATTGTAAAACCTTCAACCGATTTTCATGAAAATTTGTATATGGATGTTTTAAAGTACGCGGAGCGTTTAACCGCCATCTCTTTTGCTCTATAACCGTGAGTTCACATGAAACGAAAATTAAAAAGTCGCTCTAGCTGTCGCAAATTTCGATTTTTCACAACGAAACTCGGAATATCCTATTAAAATGAACCGACGTAGGTATTATCCAAATATGAGCGAAATCCGAGAATTACAAGTGGAGGTTTACCTGAAATCCGAAATTAAAAACTTGCTAGCAAGTGCCATGTTTGGTTTCGTGTCAGCGTATAACATACAATTTCATTCGTCTTTAATATTTCAATATTTAGGTGTAGCAACGCACGTCGGATATTAGGCAGTTTACTGTAATTTGCATTTAGTTGAGTGTTCGTATTTCAAAATATTTTAGGTAATATATTGTTTACACCTTACACAGTGGGGATAGAGGTATGCTTCAGTTCTTTATGCCGAGTCCTATTTCTTTATTCTGTTTTATTAATTTGACGTCAAAAAATGGTTTGAATTTGTGATCAATAACGTTTAGATGTCGTAAACAATTTAGTGACGTTCTGCGGGTGTGTATCGTGTCCCGCGGTGAGTCAAATTAATACACTCCATGACGACTCTCGACTCACGAGCCGAGGATACTACACGGTACCACAAAATTTATTTCTTGTTTTATATCACAGAAATCCACTGGTATAGAGGTAGCGTGCTGCTTTGTTACGTAGTGGGCCCAGGTTCGATATTTGATGGTACAAGTTTCCTAGGTGAGGTTTTTTTTAGAGGGGGGAGGGTTTCTTCACCTGTAAAACAAATGTGAGAAAATTAAGGCCGAACATCATCTGGTCGTCTTTAACATATTCACCTTAATATATTAAATTTAGATTTAAGGCCTCTCCTGGCGCATCACTAAACATTGGGGCAGAGTTACCCCACCTTCCAGGCGCCCCAACCTCAGAAGTATGTTACAATACGCCAATACTACAAATGTCGAATGGCAAAATGGTGGCATTGAAATAAAAAATCAGAGAAATTCGAAAGAATGGAGTTATTGAGGTTGTTCTCAAGAATACATCCTACCGAGTAGACACCGAAATAACCATGAAAACGTACATATATGTGCCTACTTCTCACATGTGTCTGTTAAATATTTAGAGGCCGGATTTGTTTTTTTTAGCAAACTACTAATTAAATTAACTTGGAGTTGGTTATCGGACCAATAGCAGTGAGAGTCATCTTGAAACGAAATATTTTAAAATCGCCATTCGAACCGCAATGTTCCATTTTTCGCTACAAAACTGGGTTCATGCTGTTGAAGTAAAAATAGAATATTGTTCTCCAAATGTTATCTATTTGGATCGTCAGTTTATTAATGTTCAGGTAACCTATTTATTTACTTATTTGTTTTCGTTGTTCATGAAAATAAGAAGTGCCTACATGTACAGCCTTTGAAATAATTGATGGCGCACAGATAGTTGTCAAGTCTCAGAACGAAACCACTGCGCATGATAAGAGATCAGCTATTTGGTTCATAAGTATACTACTATTTGAGAAACTAAATTCGTTCTATTTCGTTGTGTGTCGTGCAATGGAAAACAATTTCGTGTAAATAAGTAGTGCGGTAAATACTGAAAATAAAACAAACCAAAAGAAATTAAACAAAAGAAAGAAAATTAATTGAAAAAGGACGAGAGAGAACACGCGACCTCATGCACGGGAAACAGAAGCTTCCTCCACTAGACCACAACCAGCTCTCCTAGAAATTGTCTGTATGAAGCGAAACAGTGTTTCAGGATTTACTTGTATAATTAAATTAGATATTAACTTAATTTAAATTAATCAGACGCATTTTGTATCAGTAATGGAAATGAAAGATTGTATTATGCCATGTGTTTTGTAAACAAAGTAATGAGTCGTTACAATCGTTATTCGTTTATATGATATAAGAAAAATAAATGCCTGAACGGGATTTGAACCCGGATCTCTGGATTGGTACAAACATTTATGTATTTATGTTTGTATCAGATTTGCCCGTGGTGTAATAGATATCACGCTGGAGTACCAATCCAGAGATCCGGGTTCAAATCCCGTCCAGGCATTTATTTTTCTTATCATGTCATATTAAGCTTGATTTGCTCAATGTCAAAAATTTAATTATATATACTCCATACCATAGTAATTCTGCCCGAGGGCAGGTCTTTCACTGCAATCATAGCATGAAAATCCTATCATAGCATTTTCATGCTATGCTTTGCAGCTTTACTAGGGAACTGTAGGTGTGGTAGCTTCCCGTTTCTTTCAACACCGGTGAAGGATGGTGATGATAAAAAGGATGATGGTGATGATGATGGCCGAATGATTTTCGGGGACCGTTGGGCCCTAAGCTTCCTGACATTAAATAACAGGGGAGGAAAAACCCCGAAAAAATCTCACCCAGGAGTCTGTACCGACCGGGAATATTTCCATATATATATATATATATATATATATATATATATATATACAACTTTATTTATATAACGAAGCCAGGTAAGATGTAGGTATTATGAAAGTTAATGACGTTATTAAATAATAATACATAAAAAATAATATATCTGACCAGAATCGAACGTGGGCCCCGTCGTCGGAAAAAGAGCATCTTACCGACTGCTCCACTGAAGCGAACGATACGAATACTGCATGAAGAGAGACTTACGACGCATCGTCCGCTTTATACTCAAACGAGTCAGAACATGTAACAACGTAATGGTGTGAATCGCTCTTCAAAACTCTTTCCATTATCAAGAGTTGCGCCATCATTTTTTTCAAAGGCTGTACATGTTATATAGGTCTATATGTATTTCTATAATTTTCTGTCCAAGGGTAGGTCCTTCACTTCAATCATAGCATTTTCATGTTAGGCCTATGTTTTACAACTTTCCTAGGGACTTATAGGTGTGGTAGCTTCCCGTTGCTTTCCACACCGTGGATGATGATGATGGCCAGATGATGTTCGGGGACCGTTTGGGTTTTAAAATTTCCAGACATTTGTCTTACAGGTGAAGAAAAGCCCCGAAAAAAAACCTCACCCAGGAACCTTGTCGCGACCGGGAATCAAACTCGGGCCCGCTGCGTACGAGGCAACGACGCTACGCCAAGATCACAGCGGTGGACCTTTGTAGTATTATAAAGGAGTAAAAATATCAAATATTTCAAAGGTAGGTTTCGGCTTGCAATGGTTGACTTTCCCTTGTGAGATTAAAAGTGACAGTTCCGATGTCGTTTAAATCCACGTTCAGATCGCATCTGCTTGGGAGAGAGAAAGGGTAGAAAGTAATATTTCTAAATTGACCGAGAATAGCGTCGAACCCATACTTTTTAGGACCAATTAGTTGATTCATGAGTCAATATTAAATCTTGATAATGATAGCGTCGCTACTGAAACGCATTGACTTTTTTAACTTGTTAATTTGATGATTTGGGTTTTACCGACTACTAGCTAATATCCGGCGTGCACTCCTAGACCTAAATAAATTAAACGTGTTTCTATGTTTAGTTGTATAAGTAAAAAGAAGAATAATTATAATTATATTGTATGTTATTAGATACTCCGTGTTGCCCGGGAATCTACTTATCCCGATCTTCATGACATAAATGAGCTGAAAAACAAAAATGGTAATTGTGAGTTATCCGTAAAAGATAGACATACCATGTCGCGGACTTTGTTTTTTTTTTTAGATATTCAATTCTGTGTACATTAATTTGGTTTATATGTTACGGTTTAGGCAGCGTAAGTCATTTAAGCGTCCAAAAATATCCGAAAAACACAGTTTTCACTACAAAGGATGGTTTTCTAAGGATCAAGGAGTTAAGTTTTACAACTCTCTTATAGCCTAAAACATTCCCGGGAAACTGCTGAACATTTTGCAAGAAGCCCCATCATAATGCATAAAGGACAGACAGACAGACAGACAGACAGACAGACAGACAGACAGACAGACATGCAAACATTCGTATAGGCTATATATATATATATATATATATACACACAGACAGATATGCAAAGATTCCTATATATATATACGAATGTTTGCATGTCTGCCTGTATGTCCTTTATGCATTATGATGGGGCTTCTTGCAAAATGTTCATGAGTTTCCCGGGAAGGTTTTAGGCTATAAGAGAGTTGTAAAACTTAACTCCTTGATCCTTAAAAAAAACCATCCTTTGTAGTGAAAAATGTGTTTATCGGTTATTTTTGGACGCTTAAATGACTTACGCTGCCTAAACCGTAACATATAAACTAAATTAATGTACACAGAATTGAATATCTAAAAAAAAACAAAGTCCGCGACATGGCATGTCTATCTTTTACGGATAACTCACAATTACCATTTTTGTTTTTCAGCTCATTTATGTCATGAATGATCGGGATAAGTACATTCCCGGGCAACGCTGGATAATCAACACGGGGTATCTAATAATATACAATATAATTATAATTATTCTTCTTTTTACTTATACAACTATATATATATATATATGTGTGTGTGTGTGTGTGTGTGTGTGTGTGTATGTGTAACGCACACCAAGAAAAACTGAGATAAACAAATAAACGAGCAACGCAGGGCAACCAGCTAGCAAGATTATAAGCAACAAACAATATTTAAAATAAGCAGAACATAATACAATAAGCCCTAGGCAACTTCCTTGCGACCGCAAACAGAAATATAACAAAAAGTTGTGAGTGAAGTTTGCACAGGGGCTGATAGCTTCAGGTCTTAGTTCTAATTACCTCCGTCAAACAACGTTATTTGGTGAACCTCCCCCACCAGACTCATGTACCTAACCCATCAGACTTCAAGTTCATGTGGTCATTTGTTCAAACATACAACTTGCACTCAAATCTGATTTTAACTACATCAAAGGTGACTTTTTAGCATTTGTAATTTCATTAAAGTGTTTCACTACTTGAAATGGTAGAACTCAAGTATTTAGGAACAATACTTACAAACAGGAATGAGATGCACAAATAATTTAAACGTTGGCTTAATTCTGGAAATTCATGCTATTATGTATTACAGAGACTCTTGTCGTATCAACTATAACCGGAAAAGTTACCCTTATTTTAATAATAATTTGCGGATTCTATTTATTTAATTTTTAATTTAAATAATGATACAAATAAATTAAAACTAAATATTTTTTTTATTTTATCTAATGACCTTCAAACATTGATATAACGTCATTTGTTCATCTGATTCATAATCATGGTTCTGGCTTCCCAATATTTTTCGGTCTCAGTTGTACTGCGAAGAGCCGGGCAGCGCATTAAGTGTTCCCTACATATTATTTATTGTATAATGTCAAAATATAATCAATAATTTTTGTAACATCGATGAGAAGAGTAACAATGATTACGTCACATATATACGTTGTGATAAACAATAGATGCTGAAATTAAAGACAAATGATTACGACAAAAGAATGTTCAAATGATGTGGGCTTAAGTCGGCCGAACATTAAAAATATGATTGGATATTGACAAAGACGGCGAGCGAATCATGTTCTTTCTTGATTAGGTCATTGCCAATCAGAAACTGACAACATGATAATCTACAACAAAGGAAGAAGAGAGATGGCCACAATGGTATGATGAACCATCGACGCCATTTAATGTTCACCACATAAAAGTTTATTTAACATATGTGTTAAATGAAATAACTTAAAGAAAATAGGGGTCGGGGTATCAAGAAGAATTTATGAAATAATTTAAATTGGTGAAATTTTAATAAAAATAAAAATAGCCTATTATCAAGGTCATATACGATAATAAAATAATTGTAAATAATAATTAAATATTATTAAAATCAAAATGAGAGAATATTTAAATATTTGAAGAAGAATAGTTAAAGAATTTAACATAAGTAAACATAATTAAATGATAACGAATTTGAATGTACATCATATTAATTAGCCATAAAATTAAATAATTTAAACTAAAATTGCTAGTTTCATCTACATTATTAAAAACTTGTTTACAAAAGAATAATAAAATAATTTAAGAAAGAAGTGAATATTTTATTTAATAAAAGAGTATATATTACTCATCAACATCTCGAAAATAATAATTGATCTGTAAATATGGCGCATTATTCATCAATTGTAATATAAAGAGTTCCCTTGTGCGACATGCCGGTGCAACTACGTTAATGGTCGAAGGAATGCCTAATACAAATTGGTATATTATTCAAGAACCCCAGGAAAACCCATTGTAAATATGTTGCCACAACGTGGCCCGACAAGAACCAATCGACCAACGCTGTACAACTTCTCTAAAAAAAACGTTAAACAGAAAATATATAAAAACTGTTATTCTCCCAGATATATTATATTGATGTGAAACATGGACTCTTACTTTAAGGGAGGAAAGGAGATACGAATATTTCATAATAGAGTTCTTAGGAAAATGTCTGGGTCAAAAAGAGATGAACAGACAGATGAATGGAGAAAGCTACATAATAAAGAGCTACATGGTATGTATAGGAAGCCAGATATAGTAAGAACAGTTAAGTCTTGTAGACTACGATGAGCAGGACATGTGGCACGTATGGGAGATGAAAGAGGTGTATGGTAGCTTCTTGTAGGAAAACCAGAGAGAAAACGCCCAGTTGGTAGACCAAGAATTAGGTGGGAGAATAACATTATCCATGATCTGAGGAAGTAGATTATACAGGGGATGACTGAAAACATGAGCCCAGAATAGGGATGTATGGAGAACTTATGTCCATGAACCTACGGGTTCGATAGAGGCAGTGAGTTAGTTTAGTTAGCCCCATAGGCTACTGTACGAAATCCCATCAATAAATTTCTTCCCATGGGGACTGGAACCAGCGCAATTCCCATAACTCTGCGACAAAGCATGATGCGTTAAACTGCTCGGTTACTGCGCAGAAGAATATAAAATAAATTACACTGATTCGTTGGTTACAGCTGACAGAGGCGTTCAAATACAATTAACGGTTGTTGAGTGAAAACAGCCACTCAGCACATTAAATTGCGATTTTGTTCACAAGTTTGTGTAAATATTCAATGCAGTCGCACAAAACACTCAACCGCCTTTGTGAAAAAACAAAACACGTACTAATAATGTTCCACTCTATAGGGTGGAACCGCGTTTTATACAACTCATATATGTATATATATATATATATATATATATATATACTTACTTACTCACTCACTGGCACTATCGAACCCGTAGGTTCATGACCGCGCGGACATAAGCTCTCCATAAATCCCTATCCTGAGCTAATGCTTTCCAATCATTCCCTGTATAATCTACTTCCCTCAAATCATAGTTAATGTTGTTCTCCCACCTCATTCTTCGTCTACCAACTGGGCGTCTTCCCTCTGGCTTTCCTACAAGAAGCTTCCATGCACGTCTTTCATTCCCCATACGCGCAACATGTCCTGCCCATCGCAGTCTACGAGACTTAATTGTTCTTATTATATCTGGCTTCATATACAGACCATGTAGTTCATTGTTATGTAGTCTTCTCCATTCACCTGTCTGTTCATCTCTCTTTGGTCCAAAAATTTTCCTAAGTACTTTATTCTCAAATACTCGTAATCTCTTTTCCTACTTCAGGGAACCCATTCCAAAGGCTCAAACACAGGGACATGTTCCTAGGAATGTTAGGACTTTATATATATATAATTCTTCTGTACGTGTGTATGTCACTGAACACCTCCTAAACGACTTGACCGATATTGATAATTTTTTTGTGTATGTTTGAGTTGGTCTGCGGGTGGTTTGATTCACAATTGGACCCTCTAAAATTATTATTTATAGGAATTCACCTGAAGTGAAAATTTAAAAAATCGCTCTAGCGGTCACAATTTTCGATGTTTCACAACGAAACTCAGTATATCCCATTAAAATAAACAAAGATATGCATTATCCAAAAACGAGTGAAATCCGACAATTATAAGTGGAGGTTTACTTGAAACCCAAAATTAAAAAGTGCCTAAATAACTGGACCGATTTTGATGAATTTTTTTGTGTGAGTGGGTCCGTGAATGGTTTATATTCACAATTGGATCCTCTAACACCATTAGGCATAGGAGTTCACTTCAAGTGAAAATTTAAAAATCACTCTTGCGGTAACATTTTTCGATGTTTCACAATGAAACTCAGTATATCCTATTAAAATAAACCGTGGTAGGTGTTATTAAAAATGAGCGAAATCTGACAATTAGAAGTGGAGGTTTACTTGAAATCCGAGATTAAAAACTGATTAGCAACTGCCTTGTCCTGTTCGTCTCAGCGCATACCATATAATTTAATTATCCTTTAATATTTCATTTGTTTAGGCGCAGCAACGCGCACCGGGTATTAGTTAGTCGTATATATTATCTTTTATTTATTTGACCATTTTCATCCGCGTCCAGGATGTCCTACCCTGATATACAGGAACTGCTAGGATAAATAGCTCTGATCTCTTGGAGCACAAATGAAAACGACCCTATTATCTTGCTTGCTTCGTGTATTTGAGTTTCGTGGTAGGGGGGAAGTTGCGCAAACGTACACATCACAGAGGAAGGGGAAGTTAGGAGAGTGGACAAAGAGGGTGGGAATGGCACTGTTCTTGAATTCAATTGCTAAGAATGGAAGAGATGACGTAACGTTGCATACAAAAAAATGTACTTTCAGTACAATACTGTTCCTGATCCTACCTAGTTTAGAGCATCGTGCAGATTTTCTTAATAAATTAATTTATGTAGATTATAACTTCCAATGTAACCGTTAAATTGACAAAACAGTAATATCTCGAATGAGTTATTTAAATGTGGCGGACCGCACTGAAAACGAAATCGTGCATAACTGTTATTGTTAGGTATATTGTGTAATTAAACACACGTTTCAATAAATTTCTTAACGTTAACTTTCTTCTGTTTTATTAAAACTAATAGACAATTTAAAACAATTGATGCATCCTATAGGATACTTTGAAAATGTAAGGGTTAATTTGGTATTTATAGTCTACGTTTCTACTCCATAGGTCATTAAACTTCCTACTATTGATTTATAAATATGGATTTTACTTTGTCTGAATATCTGTACGTGTGTGATCCCCGACAGGTCGGGTCACTAGTAAATGGGATCCATGAAGACTCGTAAATTTCTTTTAAAATATTTTCATAGGAACAACCTCAATAACTTTTTGCCCTCGGATATGCTACAAATTGTTTTCCTACTCTTGTTTCAATGAAAGATTGTGAAGTTGGTTTTGAAACACACTGTTGAATTGGTTAGTTTTAACATTGTTTGTTTCGACAGAGAACAAAGCTGCAGCTGACAATGAAACACTATGCAACACTGCACAGCAAAGTTATATAACAATTACTAACTACACATTTTACATTTCTATTCACAAACAAACAAACAAATACATTGCACTCGTTAGATACAAAAACTGTGAATTATACGTTATCAGTAAAATGGAATCACCAAACTTAGATATTAAAATAGTCAACGCTTTTCGATAGCGAAACCATCATTATTAGGACTAGATATTGATTCATCATCATCCTTCACGGATTAGGTCTCTGCCTGTTCTGATCTCATATCTCTTTCTTGGTCTTCGTACCAATCTTCGTCCTCCAAGATTATAAATCAGTGCCATCTTTGGTATCCTATCCTCTGTCATTCTCTGCAGATGCTCTACCCAGTTGTTCATGTGTCCTATTTGTTGAAGAAGTGATTATACTTTTAGTTCCTCTCCAATAATATAATTTCTAATATGTTTTCCACTTGTACAGCCTTTCACAGCCCGTAGAAATCTCATTTCCGCTGCCTGAATTTTACTTTTTTTCTTTTTCCTTCAGGACCCAGATCTCACTTCCGTACATCGCCACTGGTAGTGACATCGTTGAGTAAAATCTTAGTGCGTATCCTTTCTTACTTTGTTCTTCAGTATTCGTCTGATTGTTCCACAAAATGTTGAAATTTCTATACTTTCTTATTTATATCTTGTTCTTCTTCATAAGTTATATCGCAGCCCAAATATTGGAAGTGTGAAACGTATTCCAACTTCTATTTTTAATCCCTTATGAACTAACTGTTTCCATTCATCAAGAATGCCGTCTAAATATACATTAAAAAGCGTTGGGGGAAGGCTATAAACCCCTGTTTTAAACAACAGTTTGTTATAATTTTTTCTGTTAATTTTCCATTTATTTCAATTACTATTTTTATATCTTCATATACACTTGGAATAGTTTTTATTGACTAGATATTGATTGATTTTTTAATTCAAGACGAAAGATGGCTTATGGGCACAAAATCAGGACGTCTGGGATGCTCTAGCCGAATGTCCACGTGATTGTAGAAATTTGATTGCATCAATGCCCCGCAGATTGAGGGCGGTAATAGATGCTGAGGGTTCATACACCCGATATTAATTTTGTTAAAGTTTTCATTTTAGAAGATATTATTTTCTTTCTTCATTTAATTATATTATTAGAAGGTTTTCATTTACGTGTTTTGTGTGTGCATTAAACTATAAAACTCAAATATAAAATTAAATATGAAACTATATACAGGCCAAATGCTATCCTAACATTCAGTAAAAAAAAAAAGAAAAAAAAAGTAGAACGGGAAACGGATCCGTGAGGTTACGAACGCAGATATTGTGTTTACCTCTCCACCACGGAAACACACAAAGGCAAGCTCTCTCTTTTATGTTACTTGAGTGTGCACTGCGTTAACTAGCAAACAACACAGTACAATTACTGAAAACGTATCAATGTGAATAAGGCTTCTACGAGTGCTCACGAAGTTCCCCGATCGGTCGATAGAATCAAGAGATGACTCTTTTTTTTTGTCTAATGGTGTACATGTAGCGGGAATGTAGAATGAAAGAAGGGCATGGAATGTGAGAAAGCAGCCAGTAGGCAAACCAAGAATGAGGTGGGATAATAACATTAACCATGATTTTAGATACGTAAATGGTACAGAAGATGATTGGAAAATATTAGCTCACGTTGCCATGAACCTCCGGATTCGATAGAACCAGTCGGTTAGTTATACAATTCAGAGCTAAGTTCCAGTGTACTGTAAACAAACTTGCATGAGGTATTGATCCGTCTATTGGGGGAATCGTGGTTCTACTTTTACCCGCCATATGACTGAATTGTGTACAGAACTGTCATCGATAAAAACATTGTTCTTAGGTAACATTGTATTTTACGGGAAATAAGACTGAATACAAGGTAAGATGGTACCAATAATTAGGAACTTCCTCCATTTCTTATTTATTTATGACAAAAAATTATATATGGGTTTACCTAATCAGACGTTTGTCCTATTTCTATGATGTTGATAGATATCCTTTATTTACAATTTCATTAAGAGGAGAATTTATACTCCATGCTGACTCACCTGTAAATTATGCTGTTATTTTCATCACATGTTCAATGGGATATTTTCAGGAAACTGTTTGAAATTATTCAAAACAATTTGTTTCCCTTCGCTTTTCAAATGCTTTCCTTTCCAACGTTTTATAATTATACAGCAGCGGTCATTTTGAAACAAATTAAATTCCAGCGTATTCTAAATTGCGCATGCGTAAAATAAAATAATACTTTTTATTATTGATTTAGTACATCTCAATGATGGATAAATCATATTTGAAGAGAAAAATTATACGCTCAGACCGGGACTTGAACCCGGGACCCTTGGTTCTGTAGACCAAGTGCTCTACCAACTGAGCTACCTGAGCAAGTACCGATCTAAACGCAAATCTTTCTCTATATACATTGTAATTCCCGTCCACCAAATGCTATGAAGCCATGCTTCTATCTTGCAAATGGCGGCTCCTTTTATTAAGAAGACATATTTGGGAATTATACATTATACGGCTGTAATGTATAATTCCCAAATATGTCTTCTTAATAGAAGGAGCCGCCATTTGCAAGATAGAAGCATGGCTTCATAGCATTTGGTGGACGGGAATTACAATGTATATAGAGAAAGATTTGCGTTTAGATCGGTACTTGCTCAGGTAGCTCAGTTGGTAGAGCACTTGGTCTAGAGAACCAAGGGTCCCGGGTTCAAGTCCCGGTCTGAGCGTATAATTTTTCTCTTCAAAAATAATACTTATTTAATGTAATAAAATATTGTAATTATATATTTTAAGATTCTCCCATATAACTTATATACTCGTAGATATGTGCTACATAAAATACAGTTAACCACTGCACATGGTTGCAAGCGGGAAAAAATCAGATTGGTTGAAACTGGAGTTTGAATACAGGACCTTCAGAATATAATCTCAAACACTACTGCTTGAAGTAATTGTTCAATAACGCTTTAATTGATCTTCCTTCTCCCTCCAATATCAGAAGATGATGAAACTAGCGAACAATTTCGGTAGCTGTTTTTGAGTAGATGTTGTAAGCTACAGAAAATAATATATCTGCATTTTCGGTTAACTGACTCGTGCTGAACCCTGTATATTTTTATTTTTATTTTTTGTCTCTACTTCATGTGTTAGAGATCGGATTACACTTTCTTACACGCTTCAAGGTAAATACGTTATCCGACCAATGAAAATGGAATCATATATCTGATTTGTTCACATTACAACGACTTAGCTCGGAAGAGGTGTATATATAAATTCAAATCGGGAAAGATTGGCATGCTACGAGTTATTGGTAAATCCAGAAAATTGGATAAACCTCGGTAAATTTCTGGACAAAACGCGAAAAATAAGGACAACACTCATTCATGAATAAATACATGTTATCAAAATACAATACCATTAATTATTAACAATTATATATAAATTAATTAGTGTATAATGCTGTTGTGTTATTATTTAATTGTAATATTAATGTGTTTTCTTTATGTAATTGTAATGTTAATGTTTTTCTAGTGTATAATGCTATTGTGTTATTACTTAATTGTAATATTATTGTGTTTTCTTTATGTAATTGTAATGTTATTGCTGTTTTTGTTGTTTATTTTTCTTTACACTAGTATCAATTATTACTTTATTGTAACGGACTGTCAACAGCACGTACTGCTTACTGCCCGTGCGACCCATATTTGTAAATAATATTGTAAATATCTTACTTTTTGTCTAATAAAGTCCTACTACTACTACTACTACTACTACATATATTACCATTTAAATAAGGTTACTGGTTGTAGCGATAGAATCGCTTAATAGAATGTTTTAGAACAGCGGCTTAAGTCACTTCAAGTGCTCTTAAAACGTCATTAAGCCGTGACGTAATTAATCAGCTGACCGAACACAAATGTCAGAATTATGTTTATTCCCGGTAGTTTAAGTTAGGACCTCGTCGAGCAGGATTTATAGCATTCATTTCACTTAATTAGTGGACAACTGTTTTCCGAGCGACAGCAATTACCGTTTTATATAACAGCTCCTCTTCTTGGTTTAACCTCTCACCTTATCTCAGGCCTTCTCGTGTAGGGACACACATTCTAAACTTATGATCACACATAGGCATACTGTTAGCAAATTCCATACCAATGAAGGTATTGAGGTTGTTCTGATGAAAAAAATAATTAAAATGTATATGCCGGTACTGTGTGTGTGTGTGTGTATATACATTTATATTTATTTATTTATATTCATATTTTCAATACTTACATATGTTCCTGTGCCTAAAATTTTATTTTCCTTCTCCACTCGTCTCTATCCATCCACGCCACGTCCCTCCAGTTCTCTTGTTCTCATTCCAGTTCTTATTTCTTGCATCCACGAGTTTCAAAGTCTTCCTTTCCTTCTTCTTCCAGGTGGACACCATTGCAGTGTTTTTTTTCAGGGTAACCTTCCTTCTTACATTTGTCGTACATGCCCATACCAATTTAATTGTTTGTATCTTATATAATCTACCATTGAATAGTATATATATATATATATATATATATATATATATATATATATATATGGCATGAAAAGAAAAATAAATGCCTGAGTCGGGATTTGAACCCAAGTTTCTAAACTTTGTACGTTTAGCGCTCTAACCATCTGAGCTACTCAGAAATCTTAACACAAACATGTATTTTTCTTGTATATATAGTATTCTCAATTACTCTAAATATTCTCAATTTACACGAGAGATAGCGGGATATCCTCGTGTAAATTGAGAATTATATATATATATATATATATATATATATATATATATATATATATAAGAAAAATAAATGTTTGTGTTAGGATTCCTGAGTAGCTCAGATGGTTAGAGCGCTAAATGTACAAAGATTAGAAGCTCGGTTTCAAATCCCGACTCAGGCATTTATTTTTCTTTTGATGTCATGTTTGCATTTATTGCTAAATGTCAAAATATAGTTATAATATATATATATAATTATTGTGTTGTGTGTGCGTGCGTGCGTGCGCGCGCGCGTGTGTGTGTGTGTGTGTGTGTGTGTGTTTGAGTGGGTCGCTGGATAATTTAGATTCACAATTGGATCCTCTAAAACCATTGGTGTAAGAGTTCACCTGAAGTGAAAATGTAAAAATCGCTCTAGCGGTCACAATTTTCTATGTTTCACAAGAAACTCAGTACATCCTATTAAAATAAACTCATGTTGGTACTATCTAAAAATGATCGAAATCCGAAATTAAAAACTGGCTACCAACCGCCATGTTTGGTTCGTCTCAGCATATAACTTGTGTATACAGATTTTCAGGTACGGCGAGTGTTTAGCTGCTCTTATGCTTTAAAACCATTGAGTGTAGGAGGGAAGTTGATTATACAGGGAATGATTGGAAAACTCTAGTTCTGGATTGGGATATATCGAGAACTTATGTCTACGCGGCCATAAACCAACGGATTCGATAGTGCCAGTGAGTTAGTTAGGTGTAAGAGTTCATCTGAAACCAAAATTTGTAATTCGCTCTATCGGTAGCAATGTTCGATGTTTCACAACGAAACTCGGTAGTGCTATTAAAATATTCCGAGGTATTAAGAGCCCCACCACCACCCCCCTGGGTTTAATGCCCATATCCCCAGGTCTGCTCTTGTCTCTAATTACTCTCTGCTGTTTTTATTATGTTCATTTTCTGGATACAAGTTTCGGGTGTTTGTTCTTAATACTACTTATATACAGTTATGTTTACATATTAATCCTTAACCTAAGTCTTAAGTCTTAAATCTACCACCTAATCTAGTAATATTTACATGGTGTTCTGTTAAAACTAATACTTAATTTACTAACTTACAACTAACTTATTGCTAGATTACATATAATCCCTTCTTCTATGTCTGCGGATGTCCTCCTCTTGGCGTTGAGTAAGGACCCATCCGACGAACTTTCTCACTGCTTGATATGACTTTTTCTGTCCAAAACCGTAGAGGAGGCGGCCAGTTCATATCACCGTTTAGTGCAGCCTCATGTAAGTCCCTTCGTCTGGCCTCATATTTGATGCATTCGTACAGGACATGTTGTACAGTGTCCAGCTCTGTTCCGAAGCAATCGCAATGAGGCGTTCTTGTGAGGCCTCTTTCATGGACTTTGGCTTTGAAAGAGCCGTGGCCGCTCAGGAGTTGCGTGATATGGTGACTTGGTTGGATCCAAGTTTTCTTTAGCCTTTCCTTGATGTTAGGCAGAAATTCATATGTTATGCGTCCATGTTCTGCCGCTTCCCATCGTTCTTGCCATTCCTCGGAATACTCTCCTGGATAATCCGTCTGATGGTGTCTCGTTCATCTGGTGTCTGGTATAAGTCTGGCGTGATAACAGTGTCGCAGACTAGTATCGTCTGGTCTCTTCTGACTTTAAAGTTTTGTATTCTTTGAGCGATATACAGATCGATAGGTAGGACTCCTGCAATCACAGGTAGTAGGTATTATCCAAAATTCAACGAAATCCGACAGTTAGAAATGGGGGTTTACCTGAAATCCGTAATTAAAAATTAATTTCAGCAACCGCCATGCTTGTTACTCGCAGTGTATACCAAACAATTTATACATTTAATTCATTTAAGCGTAGCAATGCACGTCGGGTATTAGCTAGTAGCCTATATAAATTTTGGTCATGGACATGTCCAATGTGTACAAGATAGGATGTCGGCCGCGGTGGACTAGTGGTTATGATCCTTGCCTCTGGTCCCAAGGGTCGCGGGTTCAACCCGGCAGGGGTCGATGGATTTTTTAGGACGGAAAAATCCAAGGAGCAAGTCCTCCAGGAGGGACTTTAAGCCGTGGGTCCCGAGTCTGAAGATTTTCAGGCTCGTAAAAAACCTTAAGCCTGAATGAAAAGGCCTCTAAGCAAAATTTACCGAATTTTCCCGTCCTAGTACTACCTTGGTTTCCTAGATGTCAGTATGAGGCGGAACGCTGACCACGGACCACTCAAAATGGCATCTATACGAAAACAAGTGTAACTAAATTAGCATGGTTCAATTTCTTCCCTGTAGGGGAGAGCGCCTAAATCTCTGTAAAGGGAAAACATAGGTGTACAATACAATACAAGATAGGATCGATGAAGATCCTTATTTTTTTCATATATATATCTTAATGAGAAAAACATCAGTAGCTTCATTCCTTCAAATTAACAAGAGTAAGGCCCGTGTGGCGTGAAAGTGAAGGAAGTCCGGTAATTTAACTAACATAGATTATGACAAATTGAAAGCGATCTGGTGTCACGGCCACCTGGACACAAATGTTAATGTTTTCTATTAGATTTAACCAATTTGATGTAATGAACACACAGTGCCCTCTAGCGGTGACATTTGCAGATTCACTGCAATTAAAATTAATACGTTAGAGTGCAAACAGGGTGCGCGCGACAAAAATATGACTGTATCAATACACACAAACCAAACACAAATAATTATAATCTATCTGACTCCTACATCAAACAAACAGGGTCATGGATCGATTCTCATTCAACAACACACCATTTAAACCTTTCGTGAAAAACTTCAGTGCATATTTAGACCAAAATCTTAATTGAAAGATTGATTTAAAAGGAACTTGTAAAAATATATATTCGATCTTTCAATTTAAGTAGACTCTGTCTGCTACCATCGAATCTATGGGTTCATGGCCGCGCATATACAAGCTCTCCATACATCACTATCCTGAGCTAATGTTTTCCATTTAACCCCTGTATAATCTACTTCCCTCCTCTATTGTTAAATTTTGTATTAGAACATGTCATAAAATCATTGGAGAATGAAGAAGGCCTACAACTCAATGGCATTAACCCATTCGCTTCAGGTTTAAATGTTCAATGTATTTCCCCAGAAATCGAATTTAAGTCATCATAAATTACATTGTCTAATTTCAGATATTCAAAAGAAACAAAAGATAACGGTACTTCATATCACAATAAGGGTGAAGGCAAAAAAAAATCCTCTACTATTCATAAATGTTAATGAAAGGTTACCCTGCCAAGGGATGTACAAAATATTGCAAAATATATAACAGCAGAGTTAAGCGAGTGTACCTCGTCTTCTGAGGCGAATGGGTTAATAGGCTGTTAGTTTATGCTGATGATGTAGTACTACTGGGCGATAGCGAGAAGATACTAAGGGCCAACACACACTCTCTATTGAATAACACTAAGAATTTGGCACTGCAAGTAAACATCAATAAAACTAAATATATGTTTACACATAGAAATGCATTATATAATGGAAATGGACAACTGATGAAAAATGAACGAAATTTTGAAGAAGTGGCTGATTTCAAATATATAGGAACATAATTATAAACATGATGAGATGCACAAACAAATTAAACATAGATTAATTCTTGAAATGCATGTTATTACGCATTACAGGGACTCTTGTCGTCCCAACTCCTTTCAAAAGCGTTAAACTAAAAATATATAAAACAGTTATTCTCCCAGTTATATTACATGGATGCGAAAAATGGACTCTTACTTTAAGGGAGGAAAGAAGATTACGAGTATTTGAGAATAATAATAATAATAATAATAATAATAATAATAATAATAATAATAATAATGCTTTATTTTAGCTGGCAGAGTTAAGGCCATAAGCCCTTCTCTTCCACTCAATCAACGAATAGTAGAATTATGCAAAAATTACGTACATATTACAATTTTAAGATATTATTAAAATACAGACTAAACAAAATACAATGATGATGTAATCTAATACTAGCTAATACTAACAAAAACATAGAATATAATAAAATTAAAATGATATAAAATAAAGTAAGTAGCTCCCTAGATGATTATTAATGGAATGCTCTATATAGTTGTTATGCAGTTTAATGTTTTCATTGTGTCGAACTTAAGATATCAGTTAATTTGGATTAAAATAATGATAGCGATTGACAGTCCCTGATATGACTGGGAAGTGAGTTCCACGCTCTAGTCATAGATATTGTGTAAGATCCAGAGTATAGACATGACCTATGCTGTGGTATCAAAAGTAAAGAAGAGTCTTGTGACCCTCTTCCTAAATTGTGATGAGCCGATAAATTTTGAAAACGTGTTGTTAAATAACTTGGTAAATATGTGTGCAGAATAGAGTTTTTAGGAATCTTTTTAAGCCAAAAAGAGATGAACAGATAACAAAATAGAAAAAATAACATTATTGCCCACCGCTGTGGTCTCGAGGTAGCGTGCTGCCTTGTCACGCAGCGGGCCCGGGTTCAATTCCCGGTCGGGGCAGTTTTTCTGGGTTAGGTTTTTATCGGGGTTTTTCCTCACCTGTAAGACAAATGTCAGGAAAACTTTAAGGCCCAAATGGTTCCCGAAATCACATGGCCGTCATCATCATCTTTATCATTATCATCATCATCCTTCACCGGTGTGGAAAGCAACGGGAAGCTACCACACCTACAATTCCCCAGTAAAGGTGCAAGCATAGCATGAAAATGCTATGATTGCAGTGAAAGACCTGCCCTCGGGCAGAATTACTATGGATGGATGGATAGTGAACTACTCGTACATGATATGTATAGGAAGCCAAATATAATAAGAACAGTTAAGTGTCGTAGCTGCAATAGGGAGGACATTCGGCATGTATGGACGATGAAAGAGGTGCATAGAAGCTTCTGGTAGGAAAACCAGAGGGAAACGACCATCTGGTAGACCAGTGGGAGAATAACAGTATCCATGATTTGAGAGAAGTGGATTATACAGGGGATGATTGGAAAACATTCGCTCAGGTTAGGGATGTATGGAGTGCTTATGTCCGCGCGGCAATGGGTTCGATAGAGCCAGTGGGTTAGTTAGTTAGTTAGTTAGTTATTATCTACTTCCCTCAAATGTTATTCGCACATCTCATTCTTGGTCTACCAACTGGGCGCTTTTCCATCTGGTTTTCCTACAAGAAGCTTCCATGCTCCTCTTTAATTCCCCATTCGTGCCACATGTCCTGACCATAGCAGTCTATGAGACTTAACAGTTCTTATTACATCTGGCGTCCTATAAAGACCATGTAGTACATTGTTATTAAGTCTTCTGCATTCACCTGTCTGTTCATCTCTCTTTGGTCCAAAATTTTGGTAAGAACTTTATTCTCAAATACTTCTAATCTCCTTCCCTCCCTTAAAGTAAGAGTCCACGTTTCACATCCATATAATATAACTGGTAGAATAACAGATTTATATTTTCAGTTTAATGTTTCTTTGAGAGAAGTTGGGACATCAAGAGTCTCTGTAATAAATAATAGAATTAATTTCCAGAATTGGGCCTATTTTTTATTTCTTTGTGCATCTCATTCCTGTTTGTAAACCGAGTCATGGATCGATTCAATTCCCATTTTTCATTCAATGCCTCACTTATTAGCGAGCAGACCTGTTCTAAAATATTTACGTGAATTCCCGATCACTTGCGTCCTCCGGTCAACCTTCCAAACAGCGTTTTCACGTGAGTACGTCTTTATATTTGCGTCCACAGTGGGAGGCAATCCAGAAAACTGATAGCAAAATCGGCGGATACAGTTTGGTGTTGCATGTACATATTTATCCAAAATGTAATTACACCACTCGATAGATAAAGGATCAATGAATTCGTTGCGCTGAGTGTGGATTGTGACGCATCGCGAGCGGCGGAGGGTAAGCGCCCCCGTTTTGCGGTCGTTTCGTTGCATCACATAATTTTCGTTTAATATATTTTGTCTCGGAAAACTAGTGGTTAGCTCCTCGCCTCTGGTTCCGAGGGTCGTGGGTTCAAACCTGGCCGGGCTCGATGGATTTTTAGGACGGAAAAATCCAAGGGGCAAGTCCTTCGGGAGGCACTTTAAGCCGTGGGTCCCGAGTCTGAATATTTCTAGGCTCGTAAAAGATGCTTAAGCCTGAATAAAGAGGACTGTGAGCCAAATTTATCGACATCAACGTCCTAGTAATACCTTAGTTACCTGTTAGATGTCTCATTGACCGTGTTGACCGCATGCCATCCATGACATGTACGAGCAAATAAGGTAACTAAAAGAATAACTTGCGCTAGTAACTGCTTAAAGAGGAGAGGCTGTGTATCAACAATGGACTACGCCATTATAGATAGACAGACAGACAGACAGACAGACAGACAGACAGACAGACAGACAGACAGACAGACAGACAGACAGACAGACAGACAGACAGACAGACAGACAGACAGACAGACAGACAGATAGATAGATAGATAGATAGATAGATAGATAGATAGATAGATAGATAGATAGATAGATAGATAGATAGATAGATAGATAGATAGATAGATAGAATGGTAAAAATGTGCTGAGGATATGGATGTGTGAAGAGCTGAAGCTCACACGGCCGGATTACTGGTTTAGTTAAATAGATAGACAAGCATAACGAAATAAACAAGTGGGACAGACAGATAAACGAAAGGTCATTAGGACAGAGGATGTTAAAGCATGCAACATGCTTAAAATTGATCTAAAATGTTAAGAAAAACATAGAAACGCGTCTGGTTCTAAATTAACACAATAGAAACATATGTTAGCTCTAATAATCTAACTTCTCAGTTAAGACGACTCTCAGCGGACCCCAGTGTGTGAAACATTTGAGTGTGAAAAGACAGTTTAATCTCGCGACACAATAAATATGTAAATTAGTTTCCACATCAACTTCGTAATGTTTCACTCTTCTCCTGCCTCTGTTAAACCATTTGTTCTGGTTTTACAACATGTTCCGGTGTCCATATTTCATTTTTATAATTTCTAATTAATTCCTCCCTGTATTTCCATTTTCACATCTCCACTACTCTAGTTGGAATTCACTTTTCCAGAAGCTTCCATATGTATTACTAGCTAATACCCGGCGTGCGCTGCTACGCCTAAATAAATTGTGTTTTTATGTTTAATTGAATAAGTAAAGAGAAATATATATATTGCAATTATTTTTTCATACTCCGTGCTGATTATCCACCGTTACCCGGGAAACTGCTTATCCCGATCTTCTTGGCATAAATGAGCTGAAAGATAAAGATGGTTATTGTCATTATCATAAGTAATGCCACGAGTGATTTCCAAATTATCGATAAATTCACGACTCACGAAGTGAGGAGTGAATTTATCTAGAGAATTTGGAAATCAAGAGTGGCATTTGTTAGGACTATTTAACGAATAAAATAAAGCTGTTTACTCACAAATCATTATTTAACTACAGTTATTTAAAAATATTTTTATATTTAAAGTAAACGGTGATGTTTGAAAACTAATGAGAAACGATAGGTAGCCTACGCTTCTACTGCTTCTTTTGTTTATCACTGCAACCAGATCATACTATTTATTGCCAAAGGAACGCAATATTGTAAGAATGCTCTCTAGTGGAGAAAAAATGAAACACATCAATCTGTATATTAATTCATTTTTGATGTCGTATACATTTAAGAAAGTGCAAACAGTGGTTTCTTTTTTTGGTGGTATAATCAATTGCTACAAATGTTGACATGTAAGCACTATTATATACAATCTGGTAGCCGTATTTGTTATAGGCTCAGTCACTGCAAAATAACGGTCAGACCTGTTCAGAATATTAAAAAGGAGGAGCTTTGCTTAATATATGATAATCCTAACGTTGATAATTATTTCGTGAAACACGTCTCTGATTGGTTGTAATACAGAAATCATTGAAACGTGATTGGTCATTGACTCCCATTTGGGGCATGAGTTAAATAGTCAGTAAAATATATACATATGCTGTCGTGAACTTTTTTGTGGAATTTTTTGAGATATTCAATTCAGTGTACATTAATTTTGTGTACGTTATAGTTTAGGCAGCGTAAGCCATTTAAACGTCCAAAAATTTCCGAAAAACACGTTTTTCATTACAAAGCGCAATTTTTAAGGGCGAAAGGATCGGAATTACAACTCTCTTATAGCCTAAAACCTTCCCGGGAAACTTCTGAACATTTTGCAAAAAGCCCCATCACAATCGAATGAACGGTATGGCAGTGCATAAAGGACAAACAGACAGACAGACATACATACATTCGTTTTTACATATATAGATTAATCAAGTTGCAGATAATTCTTGATTGTCATTATAATATAATTTAACCTGGTAAAGTGGAAGAGAAGACCTTACGATCTTAAGTCCATCAGGTAAAATAAACTATTATTACTATTATTATTACGTCCACCGCTGTGGTCTCGAGGTAGCGTGCTGCCTTGTCACGCAGCGGGCCTGGGTTCGATCCCCGGTCGGGACAGTTTTTCTGGGTGAGGTTTTTATCGGGGTTTTTCCTCACCTGTAAAGACAAATGTCAGGAAAACTTTAAGGCCCAAACGGTCCCCGAAATCATATGGCCATCATCTTCCTTATCATTATCATCATCCTTATCATTATCATCATCATCATCCTTCACCGGTGTGGAAAGCAACGGGAAGCTACCACACCTACAATTCCCTAGTAAAGCTGCAAGAATAGCATGAAAATGCTATGATTGCAGTAAAGAACCTGCCCTCGGGCAGAATTACTATGAGATTATTATTATTATTATTATTATTATTATTATTATTATTATTATTATTATTATTATTATTTTGGACCACATCAATAGAATGATGCAAACAAAATATCGGGATGTTTAAACAATACTGTTTGGAAAAATGAAAATTTAAGAATAGATACAAAAGTAAGAATTTACAAATCTGTCATAAGACCAGTTCTAACATATGGTTGTGAATGCCGAACAGAAACTCAAAAAACAAAACAAATCAATGAAACAACCGAAATGAAAGTTTTAAGGAAAATCGTAGGAAAATCCCTGAGACAGAAAATTCGCAGCTCTGTTATTAGAGAAGAATGTGAAATTGAACCTATAAACCTCTGGATAAATGATTGAAGACTAAACTGGAACGACCACATAGATAGATTGGAGAACAGTAGATTAGTGAAGAAAGTACGTGACTGGACACCTCAGCAGAAAAGGCCTTTAGGACGACCACAACTACGATGGAAGGACGTCACCATACCCCGGACCTGTAGTGAATGAACACGCAACAAGCTGCCAGCTTTCATACATAGAGGAAGAAGAAGAAGAATCAATAGAATGGATAACAATAGAATTCCGAAACAGATGCTTCATTACAAACCACTAGGGCGAAGAAATGTTGGAAGACCCAGTAAAAGATGGATAGACAATTCTAACATGAGATCGGAACAGAGCAGCAGGTCTAATCCTTGATGCTGATGATAATGATTATTTTGCTATTAGTATTAATAGTACTAGAAATATAAAGAAACTGTATATTGTAAACAGAAGAAGAGTTTTTTAACACATTTTCACGGAACATTTTCCTATAAGAAATTCCCATGCCCCTCTTTAATACCCCATTAGTGCCACGTGACTCAATCTTCGAGACTTAACTGATCTTATTATATCTGGTTTCCCATAAAAATCATGTAGCTCACTGTTATGTAGTTTTCTACATTCACTTATCAATTCATCACTTTTTTGCACCAAAACTTTTCCTACGGACTTTGTTCTCAAATACTCGCAATCTTTTCTCGTCCCATGTTTCGCATCCATATACTATAAATGGGATAATGACAGTTTTCTAAATTTTCAGTTTAACCTTTCTTTGGGGGGTGGAGTTGGAACGTCAAGAGTCCTTGTAATGTACAATAACATGCATTTCCAGAATTAAGCATATGTTTAATTTCTTCCTGTGCCTCATTTCTGCTTGTAATTATTGTTGCTAGGTATTTGAATTCTTAGAGAAAAAAATACCAACTTGAAATGGTGAGCAGAACCGACTGTTGATATTAATACATGAGCCGATGTTTGCACTCTGGTGGTCAAACATCCAATTACACATTAATTTGACTTGGTATAACTAATTGCTACTTGATTCAGGACAACTTCACAAATTAAACTTGTGCAGTTCCTCAAAGAATGAGACATTGCAAAGCGCATGCAAGATATCAGACATCCAGTTACATAAATTCACTCTGTTAAAAAATGCAGAGAAAATTGACTTGCTTTAATGGATTTTAAGGAAGAGCAAAGAGTATTTGAAAATAAAGTTTCGAAGGAAAATTGTTGTGCTAAAGAAATACGAACAGATATGTGAACGGGAAATAAATAAAATAACAGTGAACTACATGATCTTTGTAGGAAACCAGATGTAATAAGAAAAGCTATGTCTCGTAGACCGCGATAGGCAGGACAAGTGGCACGAATGAGGCATGAAACATGATCATGGAAACTTCTTGTAGGGAAAACCAGAGGGGAAACCGCCCAATAAGAAAGCCAAGAATGAGGTGGAAGAAAAACATTAACCATGATTTGAGGGAAGTAGATGACACACATGATGATTAGAAAACATCAACTCATGATAGGGATGTATGGATAGTTTATGTCTGCGCGGCCATGAACCTACGGGTGTGATTTGGTTAGTTAGGTGTGAAATATTTTAGACGCCCGGCGCGCGATGGAATCTGAACAATGGGGAAGTGTTATTACTTGAGAACGCTATAAAACACCTCAAATGTTTAATATATCTGTGACGCCAGACATGATCTGAACAGTAAATTTAATCTCTTATTACTTAACACCAGGGGTGTATAACATTTCTACGTTCATCGCGATTTATCACATCTCCCTGCGCCACAACCGAAGACCAAACAATTGTGACTACATCAGGATTTGAAATTTCAAACAGAAAATTTGATGTCGGCTCCTAGATTACCTAACAAAGCAACTATCAACAACTGCATGATGAAACCTACCTTGAAATTTCTCCCAGAGAACCGTTGTGATGTACAAAGACCGTGTTCAAAAATTATCTGCCGTTTTTAACTGCAAGGTAGTAAAATCGAGCGCCAAATCTCTCATTTAAACTTTAGGGAAGTAATACAACTCCTGAATTGGTAGAATGGATAACTCTCACTACCTGCCATCCGAGTCGCGTCCCGCTTGACTTCATTCCGCTCTTACTCAAGCAGGGAGACTACCTACCCCGTACAGTGTGTTAGAATTGCTGGATTCTGGCTTTGATTTTGGTGTTCTGCAGTTAAAAAGGCAGATTTTTTCGTTACGACATTAGTACGTCAAAATGCTTCTCCGGAAGAAATTTCAAGATAGGTTTCTGCACGTAATGGTTGACAGTTCCCTTGTTAGAAATATCACCACCATCAACATAGTACGTTACGAATTTAGGCCACTTGTTGACCTGTTTCGGCCTCAATAAAAACGCCATCCAAAAGTCTTTTGAGTGGACGTCCTGGTCTTCTTTTTCCTGCAGGTTGATAGTTAAACATTTGTTGTGTATCCTGTGATCCTCCATTCGATGAAAATGTTGCATCCATCTTGAAAATGTTGCATTTGAAATGTTGTTTTCTAAAGGTTCCATGTGTAATTCTTCTAAGATGTATTCTGTTAGATATAATTATATTGTTTTCTAACCGCAATTATAGAAACACGAGTATAGAAAATAGAATCAGGGACCTGTAGATGTGTTTTTACAAATAAAACTAATGTAACTGCGGCATTATATCGTTTAAGTACAAAAGGGAAGCTCAGACAATAACAGTAAAAACAGAGCAATAAAATGGTTATTCAGAGGAACGCATGGCCTCCTGGATAATTGGCGTACGGAGAGATTACAATTAAATGCGGGGCGCAGATGGGACGTTAAGTGACGTCAACATATCTCACGGTCCCACCTGTGTCATGTGACCTTTGTGCATCAACATACAATAATAATAATAATAATAATAATAATAATAATAATAATAATAATAATAATAATAATAATAATGTTATAAAGCATAGAAATCGGCCGCGGTGGACTAGTGGTTATGCTCCTTGCCTCTGGTCCCAAGGGTCGCGGGTTCAAACCCGGCCGGGGTCGATGGATTTTTTTAGGACGGAAAAATCCAAGGAGCAAGTCCTCCGGGAGGGACTTTAAGCCGTGGGTCCCGAGTCTGAAGATTTTCAGGCTCGTAAAAAATCCTTAAGCCTGAATGAAAAGGCCTCTAAGCAAAATTTACCGATTTTTCCCGTCCTAGTACTACCTTGGTTTCCTAGATGTCAGTATGAGGCGGAACGCTGACCACGTACCACTCAAAAATGACATCTATACGAAAACAAGTGCAACTAAATTAGTATGGTTCAAATTCTTCCCTGTAGGGGGAGGGCGCCTAAATCTCTGTAAAGGGAAAACATAGGCTTACAATACAAAAAATACAATAAAGCATAGAATTGAAGTGAGTAGAAAAAATACAGAATGTCCACAAAGTCCTGCTATCGAAACAATGTAACTTAGATCGTAAACAATTTGAGATAGAGACATGCGGTTTTTTGCAACATACTCTACATCTCTCAAAGTTTTGTTTACATTTGTTGCAGATTGTGATTTAAACGACAATGTCAACACCACAGGAAAAGACCCAATATGTATGGTGGTATGCTGAGTCTGGTAAATCACCAGTAACTGTTCAGCGAAATTTCCGCCGGCATTATGGAAGAGATCTTCCATCCAAATAGTCCATAATAAGATGGGCCGAAAAATTTGTAGCGACTGGCAGTGTAATGGACTTGCCATGGAATGGACGACCAAGTACGAACCAAGAAACTGTCGACAATATGCAACTTGCATTTCAACACAGCCCTCAAAAATCGGTTCGTCGTGCTTCACGAGAATTGTATTTACCAAAATCAACCATTCATAAGGACTTCCACAATCGGCTAAATCTTCAGGCCTATAAAGTAAAATTACGCAAGGTTTGCTACCCACTGACTTCCCTCGGCGTGCTGAATTTGCTGATTCCATGCTGAAGGCAATGAGTATTTGCAGAGGGTGATGTTCTTTGATGAAGGGTCTTTCTTTGTGTCTGGACATGTTTACCGTCATAACGTCCGGATATAGGGTTACTGGTGATTTACCAGACTCAGCATGCCACCATACACATTGGGTCTTTCATGAGGTGTCGTCATTGTGTTTGTATTATAATCTGCAACAAATGTAAACAAAACTTTGAGAGATGTAGAATACGTTGCAACAAACCGCATGTCTCTATCTCAAATAGTTTACGAGCTACGTTACATTGTTTTGGTAGCAGGACTTTGTGGACACGCTGTAATATCATCGTTAAATTCCATATGGTGGGTAAAACATATTTGGAAAGCCACCAAAATATATTATGTATCAATCATAATTCTTATTGTATGTATAATTTACCCTGTCAGCCGCGGTGGACTAGTGGTTATGCTCCTTGCCTCTGGTCCCGAGGGTCGCGGGTTCAAACTCGGCCGGGATCGATGGATTTTTTAGGACGGAAAAATCCAAGGAGCAAGTCCTCCGGGAGGGACTTTAAGCCGTGGGTCCCGAGACTGAAGATTTTCAGGCTCGTAAAAAATCCTTAAGGCTGAATGAAAAGGCCTCTAAGCAAAATTTACCGAATTTTCCCGTCCTAGTACTACCTTGGTTTCCTAGATGTCAGTATGAGGCGGAACGCTGACCACGGACCACTCAAAATGACATCTATACGAAAACAAGTGTAACTAAATTAGTATGTTTCAAATTCTTCCCTGTAGGGGGGAGCGCCTAAATCTCTGTAAAGGGAAAAGATGGGCTTACAATACAATACAATAATTTAACCCTGGTGAAGTGGAAGAGAAGACCTTACGGTCTTAACTCCATCAGGTAAAATAAATAAATTAATATATTGGTAAAACATTAGTGGAATCTGTTGCAATATATGGAAGTGAGATGTGGACAATCAATAAATATTACAAGAATAGGCCCTACACTAATAGCTCTAGAACTGGATTATTTACGTAGAAATGCCAGAAAGTCAAAATTAGAACATATCACAAATAGGGAAATTATAAACATAAAGGAAGCAGAAGAAAGCATAATTGAAAGAATTGAAGAGAAGGAATTAAAATGGTTAGGACATATTTTAAGAATGGAAGATGAGCGATGGCCAAAACAACTACGTATATCATTGGCAACCGACAAGAAAGAAGAAAAAAGGAAGACCAAAGTTAACATGGAAGGAAAGCATAAAGATATCGATGCAAAAAAGAGGGTTAAGCATTGCAGATGCCGCGGCAGCAGCTGTAAAAAAATCGAAGATACATTATTATTATTATTATTATTATTATTATTATTATTATTATTATTATTATTATTATTATTATTATTATTATTATTATTATTATTATTATTATTATTATTATTATTTCCACCGCAGTGGTCTCGAGGTAGCGTGCTGCCTTGTCACGCAGCGGGCCCGAATTCGATTCTCGGTCGGAATAGGCTTCCTGGGTGAGGTTTCTTTCGGGTTTTTTTCTCATCTGCAAGTCAAATGTTAGGAAGCTTAGGGCCCAATAGTCACCGAAAATCATCCGGTCATCATCATTATCAACATCATTCACCGGTGTGGAAAGCAACGGGAAGCTACTACACCTATAATTCCCTAGTAAAGCTTAAAGCATAACATTAAAATACTATGATTACTGTGAAAGACCTGCCCTGGAGCAGAACACTATAGATAGATTATTAGTATTATTATTATTATTATTATTATTATTATTATTATTATTATTATTATTTACTATTATTAATTTATTTATATACAGACTTTCAATGTTTACACATCATTCCTTACCTAAAGTTTTATTTTCATTCTCCATTCCATGTCCTCCAGTCCTCTTGTTCTCATTCCAGTTATTATTTCTTGCATCCACGAGTTTCGAAGTCTTCCTTTCTTTCTTCTTCCAGGTGGACACCATTCCAATGTCTTTCCTGGGTAACCTTTCTTCTTGCATTCGTCGTACGTGCCCATACCAATTTAATTACTTCTATCTTATATAATCTACTGCTGAATATTTAATATTCATTTGCTCTCGTATGACAGTATGTTCTTCTAATTTTCAACATCTTGCTGCTCTCCTCAAGAAATACTATTTCTTATTAAGTATTTTCTCTACATTGCAGTATTTATACATCAACCCAAATGTATTTTGTTTCACCACAGCAGCATCTTCTTCTGTATGGTCTCGGGCTGATCATGTGCCTTCTCACTTCATCCATCCACTGTTCCCTGGGTTTCCCCCTCCTCCTCCTGCCTTCAGCGTTACAATCCAGCATCATTCTTGGGATTCTATTATTCTCCATCCTCTTCAGATGTCCATACGATTTTAACCTTTGTTCTTCTATTACTTCTATCATATTATGTTTAACATTCATTATTTCTCTAATTCAGGTTCCGAATTTTCTCCTTTCTTGATTTACTTGATGCACTTCGCCAAAAATCCATCTCTACTGTCAATTTTTTTTTTCTTCCTGTCTACCTAAAGTCCAGGTTTTTGCAGCCATACAACATAACGTATTGTACTAATGATTTAAATATTAATGTCTTGGTTTTATTTATAATATATTAAATAATAATATATATATTTTTTTTTGAGGGTCTTTCCACTTTTCAGCGGTTGCCGTTTTACCAGCCGGCTGCTGGCCCTTCGCATCCACATGTGTCAATCACAGAGGTAGATGATCAACAGCCAGTGTAGGGGTGACATGTGGTTAGCATGTGAGTCCCCCAGCCGTTATAGCTGGTTCCTCAACCTGGAGCCGCTACTTATTGTAGCTACCCAATTGCCTCACGATGCTGGGTGGGCACCGGTCCCATACTGGCCGAAATACCATGAGAAAATTTCTTCCCCCATGGAGACTCGAACCAGCGCAAGTCCCGTAGCTCTGCGCCAAGGCTTCCTACCTTAACCGCTCGGCTACGGCGCGGGACAAATAATAATAATAAAAATAATAATCTTTATTAGGAATTTCTCTACAATACAGTAGTTTTCCTACAATGCATTGTACATTTTACTCCTCCATACATTCCTATTCCCTGCATCACTCTCTGTTAATCCTCTCGACGCCATACTCCTATGCACTCCTTGAACCCACTGTTCTTTTGGTTAATTAATTTCCATATAAGATACAAGTTTTGTTGTGCTGGGGGACTACTCAATTATTAAAATTAAATGATCTAAATTCTCGGTTTTTGTGACATTCAAATGGATTAAAGCATAAATGAACGGCGTTATGCATCAACCTACTATTCGGCATTATGTAAGTTTTGAGAAAAATACGTTTAAAGTTTAAGTCAATCTTCACTATTTATAGTAGCGCCAAACTAACAATACTGGATATTGCAAGCTATTTTCTTTGTTTGACAGTTATGCATCAACAATCTAACAGCGAAAACATGATACACAATGTAGATTAACATCTGGTTTAATAGCCGTTTGTTGCAAAACATAGAATCTCTGATAGGACTGGCGCGTTTGCATTTTTCCTTTAATCATAATCATCATCATGAAAAAATTCGTTTTAGGCCATGTGACCTGTGACGGTAAACCGAACGAAGATGGTCTTGATCTTTTCACCGATGTTTTGGTCTTCCTTGGTCCCCATGTCCAGTTGGAGTATATTGGAACGCCAATTTTGGAAGTATATTTATTTCCATTCTTCTCAGATGATTTTTCCATTCTTGTCGGTATCTTTCTATATCTTCATTTAAACTTGGCACTTCAAGTTTTTCTCTGATAATAATAGTGATCCTTTGGTGATCCAGTCTATTAATTCCTAACAG
Source organism: Diploptera punctata (assembly GCA_030220185.1). Taxonomy (NCBI): domain Eukaryota; kingdom Metazoa; phylum Arthropoda; class Insecta; order Blattodea; family Blaberidae; genus Diploptera; species Diploptera punctata. The sequence continues at coordinate 355,884 of JASPKZ010004563.1, forward strand.
TGGGCGTAAGAAGCGCATTTGGCTTACTCTAAGTTTATGATAATTTCTTTTATTTAAAATCCAAATTTCACTTCCTTATTTTAGAACAGCTTTTGATGTGATGTTATGTAATCTTAGTTTTGTATCTGTCTTCAACTGTTTACCAAAATGTCTCATTTTATTTTGATTTTTTTTGTAATTTTGAATCGATGTCACTCTTAACTAACTAACTCACTGGCACTATCGAACCCGAAGGTTCATGGCCGCGCAGGCATAAGCACTCCATACATCTCTATCCTGAGTTAATGTTTCCAATCATTCCCTATATAATCTACTTCCCTCAAATCATAGTTAATGTTATTCTCCTACCTAATTCTTCGTCTACCAACTTGACGTGTTCCCTCTGGTTTTCCTACAAGAAGCTGCCTTGCACATCTCTCATTCTCCATACGTGCCACATGTCCTTCCGATCGCAGTCTACGAGATTTAACTGTTCTTATTATATCTGGCTTCTTATAAAGACCACGTATTTCACAGTTACGTAAGTCTTCTCCATTCACCTGTCTGCTCATCTTTCTTCAGTCCAAAAATTTTCCTAAGAATTTTATTCTCAAATACTCGAAATCTACTTTCCTCCCTTAAAGTAAGAGTCCACGTTTCACATCCTTACAATATAACTGGAAGAATAACAGTTATATATGTTCAATGTTATTCTTACGTTCTTTAATAATATATTTGAAGTTTTGGCGCTAAAAGTGATTTAACTGTTCTTATTATATCAAGCTTCTTATAAAGACCACGTATTTCACAGTTACGTAAGTCTTCTCCATTCACCTGTCTGCTCATCTTTCTTCAGTCCAAAAATTTTCCTAAGAATTTTATTCTCAAATACTCGAAATCTACTTTATTCCCTTAAAGTAAGAGTCCACGTTTAACAACCTTACAATATAACTGGAAGAATAACAGTTATATATGTTCAATGTTATTCTTACGTTCTTTAATAATATATTTGAAGATTTGGCGCTAAAAGTGATTTAACTGTTCTTATTATATCAAGCTTCTTATAAAGACCACGTATTTCACAGTTACGTAAGTCTTCTCCATTCACCTGTCTGCTCATCTTTCTTCAGTCCAAAAATTTTCCTAAGAATTTTATTCTCAAATACTCGAAATCTACTTTCCTCCCTTAAAGTAAGAGTCCACGTTTCACATCCTTACAATATAACTGGAAGAATAACAGTTATATATGTTCAATGTTATTCTTACGTTCTTTAATAATATATTTGAAGATTTGGCGCTAAAAGTGATTTAACTGTTCTTATTATATCAAGCTTCTTATAAAGACCACGTATTTCACAGTTACGTAAGTCTTCTCCATTCACCTGTCTGCTCATCTTTCTTCAGTCCAAAAATTTTCCTAAGAATTTTATTCTCAAATACTCGAAATCTACTTTATTCCCTTAAAGTAAGAGTCCACGTTTAACAACCTTACAATATAACTGGAAGAATAACAGTTATATATGTTCAATGTTATTCTTACGTTCTTTAATAATATATTTGAAGATTTGGCGCTAAAAGTGATTTAACTGTTCTTATTATATCAAGCTTCTTATAAAGACCACGTATTTCACAGTTACGTAAGTCTTCTCCATTCACCTGTCTGCTCATCTTTCTTCAGTCCAAAATTTCCCTAAGAATTTTATTCTCAAATACTCGAAATCTACTTTATTCCCTTAAAGTAAGAGTCCACGTTTCACAACCTTACAATATAACTGGAAGAATAACAGTTATATATGTTCAATGTTATTCTTACGTTCTTTAATAATATATTTGAAGATTTGGCGCTAAAAGTGATTTAACTGTTCTTATTATATCTGGCTTCTTATAAAGACCACGTATTTCACAGTTACGTAAGTCTTCTCCATTCACCTGTCTGCTCATCTTTCTTCAGTCCAAAAATTTCCCTAAGAATTTTATTCTCAAATACTCGAAATCTACTTTATTCCCTTAAAGTAAGAGTCCACGTTTCACAACCTTACAATATAACTGGAAGAATAACAGTTATATATGTTCAATGTTATTCTTACGTTCTTTAATAATATATTTGAAGATTTGGCGCTAAAAGTGATTTAACTGTTCTTATTATATCAAGCTTCTTATAAAGACCACGTATTTCACAGTTACGTAAGTCTTCTCCATTCACCTGTCTGCTCATCTTTCTTCAGTCCAAAAATTTCCCTAAGAATTTTATTCTCAAATACTCGAAATCTACTTTATTCCCTTAAAGTAAGAGTCCACGTTTCACATCCTTACAATATAACTGGAAGAATAACAGTTATATATGTTCAATGTTATTCTTACGTTCTTTAATAATATATTTGAAGATTTGGCGCTAAAAGTGATTTAACTGTTCTTATTATATCAAGCTTCTTATAAAGACCACGTATTTCACAGTTACGTAAGTCTTCTCCATTCACCTGTCTGCTCATCTTTCTTCAGTCCAAAAATTTCCCTAAGAATTTTATTCTCAAATACTCGAAATCTACTTTATTCCCTTAAAGTAAGAGTCCACGTTTCACATCCTTACAATATAACTGGAAGAATAACAGTTATATATGTTCAATGTTATTCTTACGTTCTTTAATAATATATTTGAAGATTTGGCGCTAAAAGTGATTTAACTGTTCTTATTATATCAAGCTTCTTATAAAGACCACGTATTTCACAGTTACGTAAGTCTTCTCCATTCACCTGTCTGCTCATCTTTCTTCAGTCCAAAAATTTCCCTAAGAATTTTATTCTCAAATACTCGAAATCTACTTTATTCCCTTAAAGTAAGAGTCCACGTTTCACATCCTTACAATATAACTGGAATAATAGCAGTTATATATTTTCAATGTTATTCTTACGTTCTTTAATAATATATTTGAAGATTTGGCGCTAAAAGTGTGCATACACTTACTTCATTAGCCAGTGCTACAGATGACATCAAAAGTTCAATTATTTAAAAATTGCGCTTAGCCGGTTGATGCATAACACCGTCCAAAAATCAACGGGAATGTAACTGATGTTGAAATGTCAGTTTGTGTTTATATTTTGAACATGTTGTAACGTCTGTGAGAGAACAATTTCCTGAAATCTCCTTAACTCCGCAACCTGCATTTTCCGGTATCAACACAAACGTTTTCTACATTTGTTTCTATCTGAGATGGCTTTACAAACGAGCGCACAAAAGCTCCGGGAATATCAAACCCCTTCTCCTGCGGTTATGCGGTTTCATTTTCACAACTTCGGTATATCGATTTTTATCTAGAATGACCTGTGCAAATTCATCTAATTAAAAGTTTCTCATCCTAGTTTTTGTCCATCTCACCTTACATGTGCTTTTACATGTCACATGTTACCCGGGCCTAACAGTTACACGACCTGTCGGGAGGGGGATTCTAAACTGTGGATCACACAGAAGAGCATGGAAGGCCTCCCCGAATGAGTGATCAGCTCAATGTCAGGGCCTCCTCCGAGACAACACAACGTTAAGACAAAACTCACCATTCTTAAACACACACACAAACACACACATATTCAATTTTGAAGAAGTAATCAAATTCAAATGCCTAGGAACAATAATTACAAATAGGAATGAGATGCAAAAAAAAAAATTAAACATAGGCTCAATCTGGAAATGCGTGTTAGAGGGAATCTTATCGTCGCAACTTCTCTCAAAAAACATTAAACTGTAAATATATAAAAGTGTTATTCTACCAGTTATATTATATGGATGCCGAAATATGGACTCTTACTTTAAGGAAGGAAAAAAGATTACGAGTATTTGATAAATAAAACACTTGAGTAAACTTTTGAATCAAAGGGAGATGAACAGACAGGTGAATGGAGAAAACTACATAACAGTGAGCTACATTATCTTTATAACAAACCAGAATATATAATAAGAACATTTACTTTTCTAGACTGTGATGTACAGGACATGTGGCACGAATTAGGAATGAAAGAGGGGCATGAAACTTCATGAAGGAAAACCAGTGAGAAAGCTAGGCCAAGAATGAGGTAGGAAAAAAAATAACCACGATTTGAAGGAAGTAGATTATACAGCGGACAACTGGAAAACATTAGCTCAGGATAGGGATGTATGAAGAGCTTATGTCGGTGCGTCCAAGAGCCTGAGGGTTCAATGTACAGGCTAATTGGTTAGTTAGGTATTTATGGCAGACATTTCTTAAAATTTTGCTTTAATTGTGCATTCCCACTTAATTTCAAGGTATTTACACGTGTGACTATATTTACACGTGTGACTATATTTACACGTGTGACTATATTTACACGTGTGACTATATTTACACGTGTGACTATATTTACACGTGTGACTATATTTACACGTGTGACTATATTTACACGTGTGACTATATTTACACGTGTGACTATATTTACACGTGTGACTATATTTACACGTGTGACTATATTTACACGTGTGACTATATTTACAGGTGTGACTATATTTACAGGTGTGACTATATTTACAGGTGTGACTATATTTACAGGTGTGACTATATTTACAGGTGTGACTATATTTACAGGTGTGACTATATTTACAGGCGTGACTATATTTACAGGCGTGACTATATTTACAGGCGTGACTATATTTACAGGCGTGACTATATTTACAGGCGTGACTATATTTACAGGCGTGACTATATTTACAGGCGTGACTATATTTACAGGCGTGACTATATTTACAGGCGTGACTATATTTACAGGCGTGACTATATTTACAGGCGTGACTATATTTACAGGCGTGACTATATTTACAGGCGTGACTATATTTACAGGCGTGACTATATTTACAGGCGTGACTATATTTACAGGCGTGACTATATTTACAGGCGTGACTATATTTACAGGCGTGACTATATTTACAGGCGTGACTATATTTACAGGCGTGACTATATTTACAGGCGTGACTATATTTACAGGCGTGACTATATTTACAGGCGTGACTATATTTACAGGCGTGACTATATTTACAGGCGTGACTATATTTACAGGCGTGACTATATTTCCAGGTGTGACTATATTTACAGGTGTGACTATATTTACAGGTGTGACTATATTTACAGGTGTGACTATATTTACAGGTGTGACTATATTTACAGGTGTGACTATATTTACAGGTGTGACTATATTTACAGGTGTGACTATATTTACAGGTGTGACAATATTTACAGGTGTGACAATATTTACAGGTGTGACTATATTTACAGGTGTGACTATATTTCCAGGTGTGACTATATTTACAGGTGTGACTATATTTACAGGTGTGACTATATTTACAGGTGTGACTATATTTACAGGTGTGACTATATTTACAGGTGTGACTATATTTACAGGTGTGACTATATTTACAGGTGTGACTATATTTACAGGTGTGACTATATTTACAGGTGTGACTATATTTACAGGTGTGACTATATTTACAGGTGTGACTATATTTACAGGTGTGACTATATTTACAGGTGTGACTATATTTCCAGGTGTGACTATATTTCCAGGTGTGACTATATTTCCAGGTGTGACTATATTTCCAGGTGTGACTATATTTCCAGGTGTGACTATATTTCCAGGTGTGACTATATTTCCACGTGTGACTATATTTCCACGTGTGACTATATTTCCACGTGTGACTATATTTCCACGTGTGACTATATTTCCACGTGTGACTATATTTCCACGTGTGACTATATTTCCACGTGTGACTATATTTCCACGTGTGACTATATTTCCACGTGTGACTATATTTCCACGTGTGACTATATTTCCAGGTGTGACTATATTTCCAGGTGTGACTATATTTCGAGGTGTGACTATATTTACAGGTGTGACTATATTTACAGTTGTGACTATATTTACAGGTGTGACTATATTTCCAGGTGTGACTATATTTCCAGGTGTGACTATATTTACAGGTGTGACTATATTTCCAGGTGTGACTATATTTCCAGGTGTGACTATATTTCCAGGTGTGACTATATTTCCAGGTGTGACTATATTTCCAGGTGTGACTATATTTCCAGGTGTGACTATATTTCCAGGTGTGACTATATTTCCAGGTGTGACTATATTTCCAGGTGTGACTATATTTCCAGGTGTGACTATATTTCCAGGTGTGACTATATTTCCAGGTGTGACTATATTTCCAGGTGTGACTATATTTCCAGGTGTGACTATATTTCCAGGTGTGACTATATTTCCAGGTGTGACTATATTTCCAGGTGTGACTATATTTCCAGGTGTGACTATATTTCCAGGTGTGACTATATTTCCAGGTGTGACTATATTTCCAGGTGTGACTATATTTCCAGGTGTGACTATATTTCCAGGTGTGACTATATTTCCAGGTGTGACTATATTTACAGGTGTGACTATATTTACAGGTGTGACTATATTTACAGGTGTGACTATATTTACAGGTGTGACTATATTTACAGGTGTGACTACATTTACAGGTGTGACTACATTTACAGGTGTGACTACATTTACAGGTGTGACTACATTTACAGGTGTGACTACATTTACAGGTGTGACTACATTTACAGGTGTGACTACATTTACAGGTGTGACTACATTTACAGGTGTGACTACATTTACAGGTGTGACTACATTTACAGGTGTGACTACATTTACATGTGTGACTACATTGGGGGGGGGGAACACATCTACAGGTGTGACTACATTTACAGGTGTGTGCCACATTAACAGGGTGTGACTACATTTACAGGTGTGACTACATTTACAGGTGTGACTACATTTACAGGTGTGACTACATTTACAGGTGTGACTACATTTACAGGTGTGACTACATTTACAGGTGTGACTACATTTACAGGTGTGACTACATTTACAGGTGTGACTACATTTACAGGTGTGACTATATTTACAGGTGTGACTATATTTACAGGTGTGACTATATTTCCAGGTGTGACTATATTTCCAGGTGTGACTATATTTCCAGGTGTGACTATATTTACAGGTGTGACTATATTTACAGGTGTGACTATATTTACAGGTGTGACTATATTTACAGGTGTGACTATATTTACAGGTGTGACTATATTTACAGGTGTGACTATATTTACAGGTGTGACTATATTTACAGGTGTGACTATATTTACAGGTGTGACTATATTTACAGGTGTGACTATATTTACAGGTGTGACTATATTTACAGGTGTGACTATATTTACAGGTGTGACTATATTTACAGGTGTGACTATATTTACAGGTGTGACTATATTTACAGGTGTGACTATATTTACAGGTGTGACTATATTTACAGGTGTGACTATATTTACAGGTGTGACTATATTTACAGGTGTGACTATATTTACAGGTGTGACTATATTTACAGGTGTGACTATATTTACAGGTGTGACTATATTTACAGGTGTGACTATATTTACAGGTGTGACTATATTTACAGGTGTGACTATATTTACAGGTGTGACTATATTTACAGGTGTGACTATATTTACAGTGTGACTATATTTACAGGTGTGACTATATTTACAGGTGTGACTATATTTACAGGTGTGACTATATTTACAGGTGTGACTATATTTACAGGTGTGACTATATTTCCAGGTGTGACTATATTTCCAGGTGTGACTATATTTCCAGGTGTGACTATATTTCCAGGTGTGACTATATTTCCAGGTGTGACTATATTTCCAGGTGTGACTATATTTCCAGGTGTGACTATATTTCCAGGTGTGACTATATTTCCAGGTGTGACTATATTTCCAGGTGTGACTATATTTCCAGGTGTGACTATATTTACAGGTGTGACTATATTTACAGGTGTGACTATATTTACAGGTGTGACTATATTTACAGGTGTGACTATATTTACAGGTGTGACTATATTTACAGGTGTGACTATATTTACAGGTGTGACTATATTTACAGGTGTGACTATATTTACAGGTGTGACTATATTTACAGGTGTGACTATATTTACAGGTGTGACTATATTTACAGGTGTGACTATATTTACAGGTGTGACTATATTTACAGGTGTGACTATATTTACAGGTTGTGACTATATTTACAGGTGTGACTATATTTACAGGTGTGACTATATTTACAGGTGTGACTATATTTACAGGTGTGACTATATTTACAGGTGTGACTATATTTACAGGTGTGACTATATTTACAGGTGTGACTATATTTACAGGTGTGACTTTATTTACAGGTGTGACTTTATTTACAGGTGTGACTATATTTACAGGTGTGACTATATTTACAGGTGTGACTATATTTACAGGTGTGACTATATTTACAGGTGTGACTATATTTACAGGTGTGACTATATTTCCAGGTGTGACTATATTTCCAGGTGTGACTATATTTCCAGGTGTGACTATATTTCCAGGTGTGACTATATTTACAGGTGTGACTATATTTACAGGTGTGACTATATTTACAGGTGTGACTATATTTACAGGTGTGACTATATTTACACGTGTGACTATATTTACACGTGTGACTATATTTACACGTGTGACTATATTTCCACGTGTGACTATATTTCCACGTGTGACTATATTTCCACGTGTGACTATATTTACAGGTGTGACTATATTTACAGGTGTGACTATATTTACAGGTGTGACTATATTTACAGGTGTGACTATATTTACAGGTGTGACTATATTTACAGGTGTGACTATATTTACAGGTGTGACTATATTTACAGGTGTGACTATATTTACAGGTGTGACTATATTTACAGGTGTGACTATATTTACAGGTGTGACTATATTTACAGGTGTGACTATATTTACAGGTGTGACTATATTTACAGGTGTGACTATATTTCCAGGTGTGACTATATTTCCAGGTGTGACTATATTTCCAGGTGTGACTATATTTACAGGTGTGACTATATTTCCAGGTGTGACTATATTTCCAGGTGTGACTATATTTACAGGTGTGACTATATTTACAGGTGTGACTATATTTCCAGGTGTGACTATATTTCCAGGTGTGACTATATTTCCAGGTGTGACTATATTTCCAGGTGTGACTATATTTCCAGGTGTGACTATATTTCCAGGTGTGACTATATTTCCAGGTGTGACTATATTTCCAGGTGTGACTATATTTCCAGGTGTGACTATATTTCCAGGTGTGACTATATTTCCAGGTGTGACTATATTTACAGGTGTGACTATATTTACAGGTGTGACTATATTTACAGGTGTGACTATATTTACAGGTGTGACTATATTTACAGGTGTGACTATATTTCCAGGTGTGACTATATTTCCAGGTGTGACTATATTTCCAGGTGTGACTATATTTCCAGGTGTGACTATATTTCCAGGTGTGACTATATTTACAGGTGTGACTATATTTACAGGTGTGACTATATTTCCAGGTGTGACTATATTTACAGGTGTGACTATATTTCCAGGTGTGACTATATTTCCAGGTGTGACTATATTTACAGGTGTGACTATATTTACAGGTGTGACTATATTTACAGGTGTGACTATATTTCCAGGTGTGACTATATTTCCAGGTGTGACTATATTTCCAGGTGTGACTATATTTCCAGGTGTGACTATATTTCCAGGTGTGACTATATTTACAGGTGTGACTATATTTACAGGTGTGACTATATTTACAGGTGTGACTATATTTACAGGTGTGACTATATTTACAGGTGTGACTATATTTCCAGGTGTGACTATATTTCCAGGTGTGACTATATTTCCAGGTGTGACTATATTTACAGGTGTGACTATATTTACAGGTGTGACTATATTTACAGGTGTGACTATATTTACAGGTGTGACTATATTTACAGGTGTGACTATATTTCCAGGTGTGACTATATTTACAGGTGTGACTATATTTACTGATGTGACTATATTTACAGGTGTGACTATATTTCCAGGTGTGACTATATTTCCAGGTGTGACTATATTTCCAGGTGTGACTATATTTACAGGTGTGACTATATTTACAGGTGTGACTATATTTACAGGTGTGACTATATTTACAGGTGTGACTATATTTATAGTTTTATTAAAATTTAGCTGTGTGTATTTGTGAAAACGAAGCTCAGCGTAACGGACTCTTATAAACGTACATTATTCAAATTACGTTGATGAAAATAAATTAAAAGTCTTTGCAAGAAAGATTGTAAGGACTATTTAACTCATGCCCCAAATGGGAGTCAATGGCCAATCACGTTTCAATGATTTCTGTTTTACAACCAATCAGAGTCGTGTTTCACCAAATATTTATCAGTGTTATAATTACCATATTAAAGAAAGCTCCTCCTTACAATATTGCGTTCCTTTGGCAATAAATAGTATGATCTGGTTGCAGTGATAAACAAAAGAAGCAGTAGAAGCGTACCTATCGTTTCTCATTTGTTTTCAAACATCGCCGTTTACATTAAATATATACATATTTTAAAATAACTATAGTTAAATAATGATTTGTGAGTAAACAGCTTAATTTTATTCGTTAAATAGTCCTAACAAATGCCACTCTTGATTTCCAAATTCTCTAGATAAATTCACTCCTCACTTCGTGAGTCGTGAATTTATCGATAATTTGGAAATCACTCGTGGCATTACTTATGAAAATCTACAGACCGATAAATGAAAATGGCAAATGGCACAGTGGGTATAATCATGACTTATATGGTGAGACTGACATGGTTAGAATAATAAAATCTTCAAGGTTGAGATGGCTGGGCTATTTACATCGACTGGAAGAAACAGACATTGCCCGTAGAGTCACATTCACTAAAACAGAGGAAGAAGAAAAGTTGGAAGACCTCTTACCAGATGGCTAGACAGCGTGGAACAGACTCTTAGGGTTATGGGATTCCAGTGATGGAGAAGGACTTAAATAGCTGGAGGCGCATAGTTGGGGCGGTCAAGGCCTGTGATACGCTGCAGCACCAAACATGATTATGTCCAAATTACGTATTAAGTTCATTTTTTAAAAATGATTACCGGTCGTTATTATCTCCAACTCACACTCCCTGCTTCTAATTGCATGGAGGCTGATTGAGCACTCGGCAGCCACGAGTAATTAGTTACTTCCTGTATTATACAGTGTTAATTTAATTTCCATGTCATTTCGATAAAGTGTCAACTTCTCTCAAAAAATTGAAACTAAAAATATATAATAAGGTTATCTAGTTATATTACATGAATGTAAAATATAAATTGCTTTAAGAAATGTCGAAATATCACGCCATATATGTATAGGCCTATATAAACGAAAGTATGTCTTTCTGTTTGTCTTCTATGCATTACTACATCATTCATCCGAATGTGGTGGTGCTTTTTGCAAAATGTTCAGGAGTTTCTCGGGAAGGTTTTAGGCTAGAAGAGAGTTGTAATACTCAACTCTTAAACCCTAAAAAATCACCCATTGTAGTGAATAACGTGTTTTTCGCAACGTTTTGGACACTGAAATGGCTTACGCTGCCTAAACCATAACATATACACTAAATTAATGTATGCAGAATTGAGTATCTAAAAAAAATCAACAAAAAATCCCGCGATAACATATGTTAATATTTTACGGGTAACACAATAAACATTTTTATCTTTTAGCTCATTGATGCCAAGAAGATCGGTATAAGTAGATTCCCGAGCAACGCCGGGTAATCAGCGCGGGGCTTCTATACATAATTACGATATGAATTTGTAATTATTTTTCTTTTTACTTATTCAACTAAACATAAAAAAGTGTTATTTATTTAGGCGTAGCAACGCTCGCCGGGTATTAGATAGTTTTAGAATAAATAGCATGTCCCTCGCACCCCCTTTCAGTCACCGCTACTCTTCTGGAGAACTGTAAATACATCAAAATATCTAGAGTGAGATGGATAGCAGTGTTTGAGAATAAAAGTTCTTAGAAAAATGTTTGGGCCAAAGATAGATGAACAGGCAAGTAGAAAAGACTACATAACAGTGAGCTACATGATCTTTATAGGGACCCAGATATAATTATTATATATAACTTTCCTCATTAGAGGATTGCCTCAAGGACAAAGTGATACAGACAATTATTTTTTTGCAATTGATGAAATACATTTTGTAAATACATACAAGAATAGTTAAGTCGCGTAGATGCGAAGGGCAAGACATGTGGCACGAATGGGGAATGAAAGATGGACATCGAGATTTTTTAGGAAAACCAGTCAGAAACTATCCAGTAAACAAGTCAAGATTGAAGTGAAAGAATAATATTAACCATTATTTAAGGAGAAATTTTAAAAATACCAGCTATGGTCTCGAGGTAACGTGCTGTCTTGTCACGCAGCGGGCTCGGGTCCGATTCCCGGTCGGGACAGGCTCCTGGGTGAGGTTTTTTCGAGGTTTTCCTCACCTTTAAGACAAATGCCAGGAAGCTTAGGGCCCAACGGTCCCCGAAAATCATCCTTCCACCATCATCATCCTTGTCATTATACCCTTCACCGGTATGGAAAGCAATGGGAAGCTACAACACCTATAATTCCCTAATAAAGCTACAACGCATAGCATGAAAATGCTATGATTGCAGTGAAAGGCCTGCCCTAGGACAGAACGCTCTAGATACATAACATAGTATGGATAGATTATGTCCGCGAACTTCGGGGTTCGATGGTGCCCGTGAGGTAGGTAGATTGTACCAAATGTACAGGATGCTCAGTAGAAAGTTCCAATATGTGCAGATAGTATTTCACAAAACAAGAAAACAACATTATAAATAGTAGAAGGCGGAGAAATGTCAGACTCATGCGTTGCAGGTAGTTTGTTATGGTGTACAAATACTTAGCAGGTACATGCGACTTACATAACAAAAACGCCATTGTTTAAAATCCAGATTTTAGAGGATTTGTGAAGAAATATACCCCATTGCGCGACAGGCCTATTGGGTTGCTGACCTCGTGTGTTAATCACAGAGGTAGACATTTGGTTAGCAGGTCGGGTCCCCGAACCGCTATAATAATAATAATAATAATAATAATAATAATAATAATAATAATAATAATAATAATAATACTTTATTTATTCTGGCAGAGTTAAGGCCATAAGGCCCTCTCTTCCACTCAACCAGCACAAATACAAATAAATATTCGACAAATATTGATATACACTATACTAATTATAAACAGTTAAAGATACAATAAATGTAGCAATGTAAATGTCATGTACAAACAACATTTTATAGGGTAATAACAATAATGATACGATAATAATAATAATAATAATAATAATAATAATAATAATAATAATAATAATACATGGTCTTCTCAACTTGGAGCCACTACATATTGTAGCTACCGAAATGCCTCAAGGTGCTGGATGGGCACCGGTCCCATACTGGCCGAAATTCCATGAGAAAATGTCTTCCCTCATGGAGACTTGAATACTGCAAGCCCTGTAGCTCTGCGCCACGGCAGCTTGCCTTAACCACACGGCTGCGACCAACATATTCTACAATTCAATGATTCATAACTATATTACAAATTCATTCCAGTATTCTCCTACCTAATTCTTGGTCTACCAACTGGGCGTTCTCCTCTGATTTTCCTACAAGAAGCTTCCATGCAACTCTTTCATTTCCCATTCGTGCCACATGTCCTGCCCATCGCAGTCTACGAGATTTAACTGTTATTATATATGGTTTCCTATAAATATCATGTAGCTCTCTTTTTTTAATGTAGTCTTCTCCATTCACCTGTACGTTCATATCTCTTTGGTTCAAAACATTTTCCTGAGAACTTTATTCTCAAATATTTTCTCCTCCCTTAAAGTAAGAATCCATGTTCCGTATCCATATAATATAACTAGTAGAATAACAGTTTTATATATATTTTTTTTAAGAATTTCGCCAGACAAGAATCTACGTACGGTAACAAAAATGCAATAGTTGAAAACCCAGATTTTAGAGGACTTGTGAACAAATATACCCCATTGCGCGACAGACCTAACTGGTTGCTGGTCTCATATGTACGTGTGTAAATAACAGAGATAGACAATCAAGGTGCCAGTGTAGGGGTGGCATGTGGTCAGCATGTCGGGTCCCCAAACCGTTGTAGGTGGTTTTCTCAACCTCGAGTAGCTACTTATTGTAGCTACTCAATTTACCTCACAATACTGGCCGAAATTACATGAGAAAATTTCTTCCCCATGGAGATTCTAATACCGCAAGCCCTGTAGCTCTGCGCCTTAACTACTCGGCTATGGTCAACATATTCCATAAGAGTCAACAATTCAATTATTCGTAAGTATATTACAGTTTTATTCCAGAATATATGGCAAAAAACTAAATGAAGAATTCGAAAAAAGGGGACTTTATATAAATATAGAGAAAACTAAATATATATGTAGGCCTATAGGAGAAGAAATGGAAAATATAAATTTCAACAATGGAGAAGAACAAAAACCTAGTATTGAATGCACTTATTTAGGAACAAAATTACACCATTCAGGCGATAGCACAATGGAAATTAAAAATAGAATCGCACAAACAAAACAAGCAATAATTGCTTTAAACTGTTTGGTGGAGCAAAAATATTACAAAAAATAGAAAATTATAAATATATCAAACCATAATTCAGAGCATTTTAACATATGGTGCTGAAGTCAGGCAAATTCCTACCAGGGAAATGAAAAGAATTTTAAATACAGAAATTGATGTTTTTAAGAAGATCAGCTGGAAAATCTAGAATGGATAGATTACGAAATAAAGAAATAAGGGAAATTATGGGTGTACAAGAGGAGCCGGACATCATAGACATTATAGAAAATAAAATATTACAGTGGTATGGCCATGTCAAAAGAATGCAAGAGCAAAGATTGCCTAAAATTGTTATGGAATGGATCCCAATGGAAAGGAGGAAGACCGAAGAAAACTTCGATATAAGGGGTACAAGCAGCTATGAATATAAGAGGATTGGAGGAAGATCAATGGATGGACAGAGAGGAATGGCGTTTGGTTTCCGGAAGACGGCGGCAGTTGTCATGATACCGGATGATGATGATGATGATTCTAGTATTCTCCCACCTCATTCTTGGTCTACCAACCGGGCGTTTTTCCCCTCTAGTTTTTTTACAAGAAGTGTCCATGCACCTCTTTCATTTCCCATTCGTGCCACATCCCCTGTCCATCGCAATCTATGAGATTTAACTGTTCTTATTATATCTGGTTTCCCATAAATATCACGTAGTTCAATGTTATGAAGTCTTCTCCGCTCATCTCTCTTTGGTCGAAAAATTTTCCTAAGAACTTTATTCTCAAATATTCGTAATCTTCTTTCCTCCCACAAAGTAAGAGTCCATGTTTCGCATCCATATAATAGAACTGGGATAATAACAGTTTTATATATTTTCAGTTTAACGTTTTTGAAAGGAGTTGGGACGACAAGAGTCCCTGTAATACATAATAGCACGCATTTCTAGAATTGTGTCTAAATTTAATTTATTTGTGCATCTCATTCCTGTTTGTAATTATTGAATTCAGCCACTTCTTCAAAATTCCCCTCATTTCCATTATAAAACGCATTTCTATATGTGTAGGTAGGTGTATTTAGTTTTACTAGATTATTAAATTAAATTTTTATTTTTATTTTTACTTTCTACCTGTATAGGCCTATGGGTACTTTTACACACCCCATATCACACAGTCCTGTCGGGAGAGGATTTTAAACTCTTGATCACACACATTTTTTTTAACCACACGAAGATATTGAGGGCCTCTCCGAATGAGTGATCAGCTCAATACCAGGATGATTTCCAAAGACAACACGAACATTAAGACGAGACACGCCATTCCATACTAAATAAGGAGAATGTGGCACGGATGGTTGTGAAGGTGATGCGGATACACGCCGTCAGATGTTTACACTGTGCGAGTGAGTGGGTCTTGGAATTGAACTGTTAAATGCGCGATAATGAAGTGTTTGTAGTTTGAAGACCCATCGGTCATCTCAAATAATTACCTCATTCATTAATCTCGTTTGTTTTACACAATCTCTAACGAACGGATTTCAAATATTTTTTTCACGCGTCGCTCCTGTTTTTCAATAAACATGCTTCGCACATCAAACTTTTTGTGTGCAGTTCCTGGGCCTCGCTGAACCACTTGACTTCACTGTGTCCCTATAAAATAATATGTACCATGGCCAGCTACAGGAAAAGTATGTATTTAGGTATTGATGATAAACTAAATATAAACTAACGGACCCGGCACACTTTGTCCTGCCCAAACGTTCAATTCCAGTCTCATGCTCGGACGATAAAAAAATAAGTTACATTTTACCACAAAATTTACTAATTAAGACGTAATTAGATATTATTAATCTGACAAAAAATCCTATAACCCAGCGCCACCCATCGAGTCAAATTGTGAATTTAAACCATCCACGTACCCACACGAATACACACAAAAAAAATCATCAAAATAGTGCAGTCGTTTAGGCAGTTTTTAATTTTGGATTTCCAGTAAACCTCCACTTCTATTAGTCGGATTTCGCTCATATTTTGATAATATCTACCTCCGTTTATTTTAATAAGATATACTGAATTTCGTTGTGAAACATCGAAAAATGTGACCGCTAGAGCGATTTTTAAATTTTCACTTCAGGTGAACTCCTACACCTAATGGTTTTAGAGAGTCCAATTGCGAATCTAAACCATCGAAGAACCCAATCAGACATACACAAAAAATGTCACCAGAATTGGTCCAGCCGTTTAGGAAGAGTTCAGTGACAAACACACGTACAGAAGAATTATATAGGCCTATAGGCTATAAAGATGGTCTTGATAAGGTCAGTCCCAAGTTCAATGTCGGTAGACAGTGGCACCAACCTGTTGCGCTTTGTCATCAATTTGGCAGCCTTGGGCAAGTCTGCGCATCGATCCCTGAGCCACAAGCTGTAAATAAACGTTCTTCCCCAAATCCACCTGAAGCTACAGTCCATGTCAACTGATAAGAAAAAATCAATCCCATGATCTGATGTTAACAGAAAGGACATATTCTTCGTCGACCAAGTTCCGATTTCATGAAAGCTAGAATTGTTAAAATTGTTCAGACCATCTTCGGGTGTAAGCATCCTTCCGTGTGGTTTATAATTCACCAGTAATTTTGGAAATCTTTCTTCTGGCATTCTATCAACATGTTCTTTCCAGCCGTTCCTATATTCAATTATTCGATCTGTAAGTTTGAAAATATTTAGTTCCTTTCTTATATCTTCATATTGTTTCTTATCCAGCAGAGTATATCCTGTAATAGTTCTTACATATCTAGGATGCAATATCTCATATGAAGAAGAAATGTAAATGCAAAAATATCTAAATTTTTAAGAATTTTAGGGTTAATAAATTCTATCTTCAAGCCACAGTTAGTCCAAAAGCATACAAGACTGAAAGTGTATAAAACACTGGCTCTTCCAACTCTTTTGTATGGTAGCGAAGTATGGACGTTGAAACAGAAGGATATACAGAGACTTAGATCTGCTGAAATGAGATATCTTCGGAGGATTGCACGATACACACTACTAGATCACAAAAAAAATGAACACATCTTAGAAGAATTACACATGGAATCTTTAGAAAACAAAATTTCTGATTATAAGTCAAGATGGATACAACATGTTCATCGAATGGAAGATCACAGAATACCCAAACAAATGTTAAGATATCAACCTGCAGGAAGAAGAAGACCAGGACGTCCATTCAAAAGACTTCTGGATGGTGTTTCTCTTGAGGCCGAAACAGGTCAACAAAATGGCCTAAATTCGTGAATGTACTATGATGATGATGATGATGATGATGATGATGATGATGATGATGATGATAGTTCTTAAAAATCTCATCTCAATTGGTTCCAGTCTTTGTTCTTGTCTTTTAGTGATCGCCTAACACTCTGATCCATACAACAATACATGAATAGCCATTACTTTTTAAATTTCATTTTTTGTTTATTTTCTTGTGTTTTAAGGGTCACCAAACATTAGATTAAATTTATTTATCATCAATATCTTCAATTTTTACATATGATGAACTGAAACCAAATATTTAAAACTATTCACTTGCTCTTAAATTGTATCATCTATTACTATTTTTGCTCTTAAGGTATCATACCCTTTAAATGCTAAAATTTTAGATTTATTCTTTGAAATTTTTTAATAAAAATTGGCACTTTTTTCAAATTAAAAATAGCTCTTTGCAGATCATCTTCTAAACTGAAATCACTACTTGATCAACGGCAAATAATATTGTATCAAACACTTTATTATTTATTTTATAATATTTATTTAAATTAATCTGCCACTTTAACATAACTTCGTCTATATATAAATTAAATAGAGAAGGTGATAAAGAAAGATAATTCCAATAATAACATATGGTTCTGTTAGCAGTGGTTACTTAACGTAGTGGCTAAAGTATACAGTGAGCTAAGTGAGATTTGGGTCTTACAAAATAAAACGGTATATTAGCAGTTTATTTATTGTAAACTGTTTTAATTGCACAATTGATATTGTATCAAGTTTCTGCAGTTTTTACAGCAATTTAAAGGTGTATGGCCATTCCATACAATGCAAAAGGTAACTAACTAACTCACTGGCACTATCGAACCCGCAGCTTCATGGCCGCGTGGACATAAATTCTCTATCCTGAGCCAATGTATTCCAATGATCCCCTGTATAATCTACTTCTCTCAAATCATGATTAATGTTATTCTCACACGTCATTCTTGGTCTACCATGTGGGAATTTTGTTTCTGATTTTCCTATAAGAAGCTTCCATGCACCTCTTTCATTCCCATTCGTGCCACATGTCCTGCCCATCCCAGTCTACGAGACTTAACTGTTCTTATAATATCTGGCTTATTATTATTATAATCATCATCAGTTATTATTATTATTATTATTATTATTATTATTATTATTATTATTATTATTATTATTATTATTATTATTATTATTATTATTATTATTGATGAGGGACATAAATAGTATTATTTTTTTTATTATTGTCCATCATCTATGGGCTTTTATTATGCTGGACTTGACATATATAAACTAAATATTTTAATTGAGTGAAACTTTTTCCTCACTAATACTTAATAAATAAATAAACACATAAATATATGAAGCTTTATCTTTTATTACATTAATTTATAGCATTATTATTAAAATGTGGTACTGCACACACAATTAAATTTATACCCGTAGCTAAATAGTGTTATAGAATTTACGAAGGCAGAAATATAACTTAATATAGTGTAAAGTGGACGTAGGTTACGTGGCAGGAATTAAATATTATAGCACTTATAGTATATATTTTGCGAAAATACAAATGAATAAAAAAAAAAAGAATGTTAAAGGATTCAAACCCTGGCTTTCATGCATATCTCATCTTCTTGTAAGTGGTTTAACGATCTACGCTACTCGAACGTCAGATACTAGTTGTCTAAATATTGATTGTCTTGTACTTTTGCACTATGAATGAGAGTTTAACTTTATTTGAAATGTCGCAATTTGAGTAATACTGCATTCGTAAATATCTAGAAACATGTCTCCTTTACTGTTTTTTTAACTATTTAAGACGATTAAAACCAAATACAGCGTATTAAAAACATTTAACAATGCGTTACCTCGTGAATCACAGCTTTAGCTTTTCGAGCATGCGCAGGGACTCTGCTCTTTGAAGCGGCTCATTCTTTTTGTCGCTAAGTGTACATCATTATATGTAAAAGTCACAATAATCGGAGTGTGGCAACACAAGATTCTGCACAAGAGTTTGTTTTAATAAAACTGGGAGAACATTCTTTAAACGTGTAAGATAATGTAAGAAATAAGCGATACATTCTAGATATTCATTTAACTAAATGTAATCAAGTATTACGTCATCCAACAATTGATATTTTAAAACGGAAATGTAGTTATACAGCACTTAAAACATTTGTAAATACTATTTTCACCACATTATAATTGAAGGGCTTTAGGGCAGTTACATGATATGGCACATTCTGTTAAGGGGGTTGATGGCTGAAATTTTCGACATTTTCGGTCAAATTTAGCATTTTTTGTTTTTTTTAATGAAAAAATACTACGTACCTTAAAGTATAAGTTGGCGAAGTTTCAGTGTCCTATGGTGCTTGTAAGTCTCCCTAATGACTGTAGGAGGGCGCTACATTCTAATTTAACTGCATGCAAACTTTCAAATTGGCTTTTCCAGGCTTTTATTTTCATTGCATTTCAATACATTCAAATCAAAATAGCACTGACAAATTTAATGATAGAAGCACGACATTGTAACTGCATGTCCCACACACTATGGCTAATAATTCTGTGCATTTTCCGAAAAATGGCTTAAAAAATCGAAAATTTTGCACAAGTAACGTTGATAGTTTTTTAAATAAAAAATAAAATATGTGTAGTAATTAAAAAAATTTGATATGTAGAGGACGTATATATTTTTTTCTTCCTTTATTATAATGATATAGAAAAGTTAATGCACAGTGTTGTTCTAAATAAGTCAGTCGTCGTGTAGAAAAAAATTAAAAAATGTAACTAGAAAATTATGGGACTTATTAAAATTGTGTATCAATAAAACTAAATATATGGTCACACGCAGAAATTCATTAAATAATGGAAATGGACAGCTAATGACAAATGAGGGAAATTTTGAGGAGGTGGCTGAATTCAAATACCTAGGAACAATAATCACAAATAGGAATGAGATGCACAAATAAATTAAACATAGGCTCAATTCTGGAAATGCATGCTATTATGCATTGCGAGACTTTTGATGTCCCAACTCCTTTCAAAAAAACGTTAAGCTGAAAATATATAAAACTATTATTCTACCAGTTACATTATATGGGTGCGAACCATGGACTCTTACTTTAAGGGAGGAAAGGAGATTACGAGTATTTGAGAATAAAGTTCTTAGGAAAATTTTTGGACCGAAGAGAGATGAACAGACAGGTGAATGGAGAAGACTACATAACAATGAACTACATGGTCTTTATAGGAAGCCAGATATAATAAGAACAGTTAAGTCTCGTAGACTGCGATGGGCAGGGCATGTTGCACGTATGGGGAATGGGAGACTTGCATGGAAGCTTCTTGTAGGAAAGCCAGAAGGAAAACGCCCAGTTGGTAGACCAAGAATGAGATGGGAGAATAACATTAACTATGATTTGAGGGAAGTAGATTATACAGGGAATGATTGGAAACCATTAGCTCAGGATAGGGATGTATGGAGAGCTTATGTCCGTGCGGCCATGAACCTACGGGTTCGATAGTGCCAGTGAGTAAGTAAGTAAGTATTAAAAATTTTTATATGCAAATTTTTAATTGGCTTTTCTTCGATAACTCAAAAACCTTTAAGCCTAGAAGGATGAAACTTTAATATAACATTGCTAATTATGGCATGGGGGGTACGCAGTAGCGTAGTGGTTAAGGCACTGAGCTACAAGCCGGAGGTTCGAGGGTTCAAGTCTCGTTGGGGTCAGGATTTTTAAACTGACCCAAACCCTCTGGCGGCACTATGGCCCTGGGGTCGACTCAGCCTCTAACGGAAATGAGTACCAGACGCTTGTTCTGGGGGTAAAGGCGGCCGTCACGCAGGGCTGACAACCCAGCTGACATAAAGTGCCGATTGTTTAGAAAAAGTGGGAGCCTTAACCTCCTACTACCCCAAGGGCCTGCAGGTCTGTTGTGGGATCACTTTACTTTTAATTATGGCATGAATGTGTGTACAAAACATCAAGTATGTTGCTTAAAACCTGTAGACAATAGAACTTTCACCCATCACCCCCCTTAAGAAATGAGATAGCTGCATATAAAAGCAAATGTATTGAAATATCCATAAAACATAAAATAATTTGTAAGTGTCCCAGTCGTGAGTTAAAACATATAGACACACAATGTATTAACAACAATACTGCACAATTAGTATTTATAATTTTTAACATTAAAATCCTTGTATTTCAGAAAGATAAAATATGTGGTTTATCAGGTTATTGCACTAAAAGTCCTTGAATTCATCTTATTTTATAAGGTTTAATTTCATTTGTTCTTGTTTCGTTCATTTGTTATTTTTGTTTAATTTATATTTTGTAATGATGTGTATCTTCTGTTTTCTTTTGTATGTAACTACAGCCCTAACATACATTTGTAAAATAGGGCTCCAAATCTTGGAGATTTAATAAATAAATAACTTTTTTTATACTAAATTGTGTGTTTCAGATTATTATTCATACAAACCTGAATGCTACACAGTTACATCTAAATATCTTGTTTTATACTTGATCGTTGCAATAACTACATGTTTGTACAGAAAATGACAGAAATTAGCATTTACTCACCTCGTGTTGTTCATCATGTTAAACCACACAACACAAACCAATAAAATTAAATTAAAAATAAATATTATAACAAACACAAACTAAAAACCTCACAAACACAAACTGAGACGCACATTGCATTAACACAAGATGCGCGCGACCTACCTCTCAAGTAGATTCACGGGGACTGACGCTAGTATCGATTTCCTTATCGACCTAAGAAGGTACGTTCTATCGCTCGCAATGAAACTAGGGTTGTCCAACAAGCTGGGGAATGGATTTTAATGGCAGCGTCAACCATTACTTTTCTTTCTTTAAATTAAGGCGTTTATTATCAATTACATTAATTTATTATATTTACAGATAATAATGAGGTTCAGAAAGAAATTAAACACAGGCTCAATTCTAGAAACGCATGCTAATATCTATTACAGGGACTCTTGTCCCAACTTCTTTCAAAAAACATTGAACTGAAAATATATAAAACTATTATTCTCCCAGTTATATTATATGGATGTGAAACATGGACTCTTAATTTAATAATAATAATAATAATAATAACAATAATAATAATATCACTAGTTAACAAGGTTTTTGCCACATGCTTGAAACTATATGTATCAGATCAAGTTTTATGTGCTATTTACGAATATGAATATGAAAATGTTCCATCACCCTCAAATTATTAGGAAATCGCTAAAATGTATCTAAAAATATGAAAAAATATGAAAAAAATTTAAGTCGGTATACATAAATAATTATAATTATAATTGATTAATAACGAATTATGGAGCTTTATTGCCTTCCTTAAAGCCAGTTTGCACAACAATTTGTCCATTCTTATATGCCTGAAGATCCGTGCGGTATTTTTTCCAGGAAGGGAGTAGTGAAGTTTATTACTTTATTGCTGTAAGTACTCGGCCGACAGGAAATGGCTGCGTATGGATGAGATGAGGTTTCAACATGAAGAGTTCAGATTTTAGCTTTAGTTTGAGTTTGGCTATGTCTCTAAAAAGTGTTTTAAGTGATTTTTGCTTCCTACGGTTTTAACTTTCACTGCAATGAAAAAATTACGCCGTGTTTGTGTTAATTCGCTAAATAATTTCTGTTACGTGTGTGGACAGTTTACTATTAACAATCAATGTCAATCTTTAACATACTGACTGACTGTTTTGTGGCAATGACTAGCATTGCCCAGTGAGCCGCTTTTTGGGAACCAGTTGAGGTCCCTTGGCGGCCAAACACCATTGTGTTTATTCAGTAGGGGTTTTGTTCCTTAGCCTTGCTGTCTCGCTGCTTATGTGTTCATTACCGTAGCAGGTATGGATGATATGAAACATGAGTTCACTAGATTTGTCAGGAACACAAACCTTTCCATAGGTGTCGACAGACCACTCAGCAGAGGCTGAATGGTCTGTCGACACCTATGGAAAGGTTTGTGTTCCTGACAAATCTAGTGAACTCATGTTTCATATCATCCATACCTGCTACGGTAATGAACACATAAGCAGCGAGACAGCAAGGCTAAGGAACAAAACCCCTACTGAATAAACACAATGGTGTTTGGCCGCCAAGGTAAACATTAAATAAGGTGTATTACAGTTATTTTGGATGTCGAGTTGGTGATGAAAACAAAGTATGGGCTCTGTATAAAGTGTTATTCAAATCTAATTAAGTGGAAAAATGGTGACAAAACCCGTGCTGTGCCTTTCGCGGTCCCAATGGTCTGGCGTGAACCAACCAGCCAGGGCACAGGATTGTTATTTTTGCTTAACAAAAATTGGAGGACATTCTAAAAAGACAAAATCTAATACTGAGTACCCCAATGTTCCATCTGCTGTAAGACCTGTTCCATATGAACCTGAACTCCCAATCCCTAGTCCATCTACACACTTAGAAGAGTCATCTCCAGGAGAAGAACAAACAGATGAGTTACCGAAACCATCCCCTTCCTCTGATCCAAACTAAGCCCAGAACATAAAAAAAAGAAACCCCTTCTGGTTAATGAATCCAGACTGAACGACTTGGATACTAGTATCTCACGAGCAGCAGGTTGAAGTTCCTGGATCGCGACTTCACGAATGGAATCTACTTGCCCCCAGTACTAGAATTTCTTCTTTCCGGAAGAGACATGAACAATTTTCTGGCTTATGTAATGGAAAATGCTCTCTGTGCATGTATAAATATAGACGGTTTAATCTATGAGCATGGATTTTAACACATTCCTGAAAAAAAGGAGATTGTTTATTGATTCTTCGAAAGCAAGTCTCAAAGCAGCATTATTATTATCGCCTCACTATGATGGTTGTTCGTTTATATAAAAGCGGGTGCCGCGACAATGCTTGACATTCACGTAGCGGTAGTCGGCTTCTTTGTATTTAATTATATATAACACATGCGGGGAAACAAAGCGAGCCGCTGGACAACCATCATAGTGAGGCGATAATAATAATGGAAACACTAAACCTTCAATACCTGTAGCGCATTCAGTGGAAATGAAGGAAACATATGAAAGTCTATCTTGTTAAATGTAATTCAATATAACAAGTATTGCTACCAAATTTTCGGAGACTCAAAGGTCATTGCTATAGTACTAGGCTTGCAACGGGGTTTTACGAAGTATTGTATTTTTTTTTTGTGGAATAGTATGGCAACTGGATCACACTATACTGTAAAATACTGGCATCCCACAGAAATGTATGTACCAGGATAAACAATGTTAAATACATTCCATTAATGAATTCTAATAAAGTACTACTGCCCCCTTTGCATATAAAATTAGACCTGATGAAACATTTTGTTAAAGCCATGGACAAGGATGGAGAAGGTTTTACATCTCTATAAGTCAGTTTCCAAAGTTTAGTGATGCGAAAGTGAAAGAGGGAATATTCATTGGCCCCCAAATTCGAAGACTTGTTCATGATGATACATTTGAGAGAAAGTTAAATGATAGAGAGCTAGCAACCTGGAAGGCCTTATGTCAGGTAGTGAATGGGTTTCTGGGAAATAATAAAGTAGAAAATGATCAACAGATGAAAAACTAGGATGTAGAATGTCTCTGAAAATTAATTTTCTCCATTCGCACCTGGAATTTTTCCCTGAGAATTTGGTTTCTGTCAGTAACGAGTAAGGGAAAGACTTCATCAGGACATTCAGAAAATGGAGCAGAGATATCAAGGTAGATGGGATCCTCACATGATGGGCGACTATTGCTGGTTTTTCGTTAGGGAGACTGACACACAGTACAAGAGGAAGAATTAACTATAGTCTTTTATTTAATTTTAAAAGTAGCTGTCACATTTATAATATAAATCACCCTCTAGCAATACGATTAATTTTACTTCTTCAAACTACATTTATCTCAATATTAACAGGGTTAACCTATCAATCATTCTGATTTTCATATATTTTATTCTTAATTTTTTTAGGAGGTTGTCCTATTTATTTATGTAACAAGATTAGCCTCAAATGAAATATTTAAACTATCTACAAAATTAATATTAATTACATCTATTATAATCACTATACTATCATTATTATTTTATAATTTCCCCTTCCCCATTTATAGTCAAGAAACATTAAATTTAATTCCCATTAATAATTTAACAACTTTACCATTAATTAAGCTCCATAATTTCCCTACAAACGTCATTACCCTAATACTAGCATCTTATCTATTTTAACCCTTATTGCAGTAGTTAAAATTATTAATATTTTTCTATATTACCAGCATGTTTCAGTTAATAACTAGTAATACAAAGGTTTTTGACTATGATTCTTAGGATTTCTTAATTCCAAATCACAATTTCAAATTGTTTAGTTTATAGCAAAAATTACATAATTTTATTACATTTTACTGAGGATCGAAGTCAATTTGTCAATAGTAGCATCAATTTATTCCTTTTATAATACCTCATATATAAACTTAAGGCATTTTATAACGTAATTCCATAATTAAATTAATTATAGTTGTAAAATTTTTACAATTATGTTTAAATTAAAATAGATTTTCTCTCTTTTTTGCTAGAATCGAACTCAGTCATGTCACAGGAAAACGTTACGTGTTACGGACTTTTAACTGTCATTTTCGTGTTCAGAAGATCTGATTTATATAAAATGACATGTTTCTGTCCATGTGGCAGATAAAAAGTTGAAATTTGTTGACTTGTGTAATAGCTTAATTTTACCTGGCAGAGTTAAGGCCTTAAGGTCTTACCTACTACTCAACCAGGTTTAAAAAAAATACAAAATATTCTTACATCTAGTTACAATAAAAGAGAGGAAAGAATATTACGACTATTTGAGAATAAATTTCTTAGGAAGATTTTTTATGAATAGACAGGCGAATGGAGAAGACTACATAACAGTGAGCTACATGAACTTTAATAAGAACGGTTAAGTATCGTATTCTGCGATGGGCAGGACATGTGGCACGAATAGGAAATGAAAGAGGGGCATGGAAATGCCTTGTAGGTAAACCAAAAGGAAAACGTCCAGTATATATGAGAAGATTGAGGTGGGAGAATAACATTAACCATGATTTGAAGGAGCTGGATTATGCAGGAAATAATTGGAAAAGATTAGTTCAGGTTATGACTGTGCCACATGTCCTATCCATCGCATCTACGAGACTTAACTGTTATTATATGTGGCTTCCTATAAAGACCACGTAATTCACTGTTATGTAGTCTTCTCCATTCGCCTGTCTTTTCATCTCTCTTTGGTCCAAAATTGAGGCACTTAGAATAATAACGGAAGATCCCAACCAAAGTTCATTTTGAGATAAATGTCATTTTTACGTTGAGAATGTATTCATTTTCACTAGGGACAAATTTTAAAGGTGGAAAATGAGAGCTTTGGTATATTCCAATTCATTTGATACTTCATCACGTGAAAGGTAGTTGGCAGCTGTGCACGGTCATGCTTCTATCTCAAAATTCGATGTCGGTTGGGCTCTGCCGTTATTATTCTGAGCGCCTCAATTGTTCTTAAGAACTTTATTCTCAAATTCTTGTATCTCCTTTCCTCCCTCAAAGTAAGAGTACATGTTTCGCATCCATATAATATAACTGGTAGTAGTGACGAACTTTCACCGTAAAAATACAACCGTCAAGACATGGGCTCCACTGGGATAAAATAGGAATGAGATGCACAAAGAAATTAAGCATAGGCTATTATCCGTTAATGCATGTTATTATGCATTACAGGGACTCTTATCGTCCCAACTTCTCTATAAAAAAAAGTTAAGCTGAAAATATATAAAACTGTTACATTATATGGATACCAAAAACGACTTACTACGAGTTAACAGCGGTGGATGAAATTATTTTCTTGTTTTCAGCATAATTAATCAGAACGAAAAAATGGTATGTGTTGTCTGGAATGTTTGTGTTTTTTCGGAGGTGGCCCTGTCTGATTACTCATTCAGATAGCCATTCCATGTTCTTGTTTGCTAAGAAAAATATGAAAGAATCGGAAGTTTAAAATACTCTGTGGAATAACTGTGTCCCAGGGAAGTATATAGAGCTTATATCTGGGTGATCATGAACCTATGGGTTCCATAGTGGCAGTTTGTAAGGCACGGGTGGGATGCGACACGTAAATCAAGTTACAAACTTAGAGGAGAAAAATGAAAGAATACATATAATCCATGGCTTAAACATTTGGAGCTGTACTAAACCTAGTAATTATATTTTAGGCCTAACATAATAAGCATGTTATTATTATTATCATCATCATCATCATCATCATCAAAACTAAGGAGGCGGATATGGAGAAGAAATTAGGAAAATTTCAAGAGATACGTGGTTCAATAAGAAGATATTTGAGAAATAAGACCACAAGGGAAACTCAATTGAATTGTTACAAAACAGTGGCCGTTCCAACGTTAACATACGGGTCTGAGACTTGGCCTTTAACGATCTCTGATGACATAATTGAGACAATAGAAATGAGATTTCTGAGATATGTTGCAGGTGTATCTTTAAGAGACCAAGAAGGAAGTCAAGATATCAGAGATGAATTACTATAAACGAGAGAACATACAGAAACAAATGTAAATTGTTTGATCATTTACAAAGAATGCCAAATAATAATTTATCAAAGATAGATTATTTAATATAAATATCAAGGCCGAAAAAAATGTAGGAAGACCGGAACGATGTTGGAAGGACGACCTGTAACATATTGTGCAGGGGGGTTAATAGGCCCATACCTTGAAAAAGAAGATGATGAAAACTAGGAAGGATTGAACCGGCAAATGCCCGTCCTGAGACTCAGAAAAATTGACCATATCATCTTCCTAAAGCTATCTCAAATCATATTCGACATACGTATCACCTGATATATCTTGTACTGTATTCTTAACTTGTATACTTTTCTTATTATTATTATTATTATTATTATTATTATTATTATTATTATTATTATTATTATTATTATTATTATTATTTTATTATTATTATTATTATTATATTATTACTATTATTATTATTATTATTATTATTATTATTATTATTATTATTATTATTATTATTATATTATTATTATTTATTATTATTATTATTATTATTATTATTATTATTATTATTATTATTATTATTATAAAAGTCGAGTGCTACAGTGCTGCCAGACAGTAGGTGCACTCTTCGCTTGGCCACGTTATATTAATGAATTACTGTATTTACCAAGTAAATAGACGTACCTACGCCCTAATGACCTCGAGCTGTGTAAGACAGAAGCTACGTCACCACAACGTGTTTTCAAAAGTTGTTTCCAGGAAATTCAAGCGCTTATTTGCACACTCTTTTGTCAGTAAAATAATTTAATTTGCACAAAGCAGCGTGAAATAGCTCCATCTCGCTACACTTACTTCAAGGCGTTAACAATAATTTACAAGAGCTCGCTCCCGTGGTCTAGTTCCAGGGTTCAGACCGAGTCCATGCAAATTTAAAGATGTAAAAATTGTCACATCTCTTCATCGATGTCTAACTTCTCGCCTTGTATATTTTTTCAGAGTTAACTTCCAGTTGTAATATAAACAAACCAGATGTATGACTGCATTATCATTGGTGGAATAACTGTTACCTTTGAGCGTATAAGAAAATGTACTTTGCCCTCTAACACTCGAAATAAAGTAAATAAAAATATATACAATCTAGCACATGTCTATATAAGTTATAAGGGAGAATTTTTATCATCATCATCATGAACAAATCCGTTTCAGACCATGTGACCTGTTACGGTAAACCTAACAAAGATGGTCTTGATCTTTTCCACCAATATTTTGGTCTTCCTTGGTTCCTATGTCAAGTTGGAGTGTATTGGAACACCAATTTTGGAAGTCTATTTATTTCCATTCTTAGATGAAAAAAAAAATTATTATTGTGTAATTCAATACAAATTTAATTACTTCCATTCTTGTTGATATCTTTCTATATTTTTATCTAAACTTGGTACTCCAACTTTTTCTCTGACTATTTAACTCATGCCCCAAATGGGAGTTAGTGACCAATCACATTTCAATGATTTTTTATTTACAACCAATCACAGCCGTTTTTCATCTTGATTTTATCAGTTTAATTTTATCACTTTTAACATTCTGAATAGGTCTTAAGCATTATTTTACAAGGAGCACATGTGGCTACCAAATTGTATATATAGTGCACGAATGCAATCTTATCGTGGTTGCGGGAGATAATATGAAAACATAT
Organism: Diploptera punctata; assembly: GCA_030220185.1. Lineage (NCBI taxonomy): Eukaryota > Metazoa > Arthropoda > Insecta > Blattodea > Blaberidae > Diploptera > Diploptera punctata. The sequence continues at coordinate 385,970 of JASPKZ010004563.1, forward strand.
GTAGCAATTTATTATACCACAGAAAAAAGAAACCACTGTTTGTACTTTCTTAAACGTATTTTTTCCCAGTTAATAACGTTCCAGAAAAATATAATTGACTTATTTACATCATAGGACATCAGAAATTAATTAATATACAGTTTGATGTGTTTCATTTTTTTTCTCCACTAGGGTGCATTCTTACAATATTGCGATCCTTTGGCAATAAATAATAGATCTGGTTGCAGTGATAAACAAGTGAATCATAACGTTTCTAATTTGTTTTCAAACATCGCCGTTTACATTAAATATATAAATATTTTAAAATAAATACATTTAAATAATTATTTATAGTCCACGCTGTGGTCTCGAGGTAGCGTGCTGTCTTGTCACGCAGCGGGCCCGGGTTCGATTCCCGGCCGCAACAGTTGTTCTGAGTGAGATTTTTATCGGGGTTTTTCCTCACCTGTAAGACAAATGCTAGGAAAACTTTAAGGCCCAAACGGTCCCCGAAATCATATGGCCATCGCAATTATCATCATTCATATTCATCTTAGATATTAAGCTTAGGATTAGGGAATCTCCTGGCGCACCACTATCATCATCACCAGCATCATATCATCGGGGCAACGTAACCCCGCCTTCCAGGCGCCCCAAACTCAGAAGTGAGTTACAAGTACGCCATGCCAGGAGAGAACACCAGGAATGTCGAAAGACAACCTGGGACATTTGCAAAAAAAATTATTTGTGAGTAAACAGCTTAATTGTATTCGATAAGTTGCCCTAACAAATCCCACTCTTGATTTCCAAATTCTCTAGATAAATTGAAAATCACTCATGGCATTACTTATGATAATAGTGTTCCTTTGGTGTTCCAGTCCATGCAAACTTGTATTATTCCTTTATATTTTAAACTTCCTTTACCAAGCCAATTACTTAATCAAATTATAGGTTATTATTATTGGTATTATTATTAGGACTACTGTTAATATTATAATTACAATTTTTATTTATTTTCATTGTCAGCTTTATATTGTGTAGCGTATATATATTATGTATCATTAATCATGTAGACAATTCATAATTGTAATTCTACGTATAATTTAACCTGCTGAAGTGGAAGAGAAGACCTCACAGTGTTAATTCCATGTGGTAACATAAATTATATTATATTCTAAGCCTATGTTTTTCCTTTACAGAGATTTAGGCACACTCCCCCTAGAGGGAAGAATTTGAACCATATTAATTTAGTTACACTTGTTTTCGTATAGATGTCATTTTGAGTGGTCCGTGGTCAGCATTCCGCCTCATACTGACATCTAGGAAACCAAGGTAGTACTAGGACGGGAAAATTGGGTAAATTTTGCTTAGAGGCCTTTTCATTCAGGCTTAAGGATTTTTTACGAGCCTGAAAATCTTCAGACTCGGGACCCACGGCTTAAAGTCCCTCCCGGAGGACTTGCTCCTTGGATTTTTCCGTCCTAAAAAAATCCATCGACCCCGGCCGAGTTTGAACCCGCGACCTCGGGACCAGAGGCAAGGAGCATAACCACTAGTCCACTGCGGCCTACATAAATAAATAAAATAAATAAATAAAAAATAATTCCTATCAGTAAACGTAAGAAGTGCATTTGGCTTACTCCAAGTTTATATGAGAGATTGTTAAAATGTATAAATATAATTTTAACACAAATGAAGTCAATATTCTGATGAAGATTGTACTTATATCAAGGAAAGATAAAATTAGAAATGAAAAAATAGGAAGGCAGCTGAAATACAGGCAGTAGGTGAATGGGTGGAAAAAATAACTTTTGAATGGATTAAACGTAGCCTATATCCCGCATGACATCAGATACATAGCAAGAGATAAGAGATGGAAGAAGGACACCTGGAAGATAAAAAAAACAGATGGAGGGACTCTTAATTCTAGATACAAGTCATCGACCTAAACAAAGAGAAGAAGCAGAAGAAGAATTTTAACACATTAAATACGCATTGTTTTATTGTTACGCATGCGCAATGCTGAATAAGTTGGGTTTTCCATTGTTTCAAAATGGCCTGTTTTATACAATTTCTTAAAAAATAAGAAAGAAACCATTTGAAAAGTGGAGAGAAACCAATTATTATCAAAGTTTCAAACACTTTAGTGAAAAAGTCCACCGCTGTGGTCTCGAGTAGCGTGCTGCCTTGTCACGCAGCGGGCCCGGGTTCGATCCCCGGTCGGGACAGTTTTTCTGGGTGAGGTTTTTATCGGGGTATTTCCTCACCTGTAAGACAAATATCAGGAAAACTTTAAAGCCCAAACGGTCCCCGAAATCATATGGTCATCATCATCCTTATCATTATCATCATCATTATCACCATCCTTCACCGGTGCGGAAAGCAACGGGAAGCTACCACACCTACAACTCGCTTGTAAAGCTGCAAAGCATAGCATGAAAGTGCTATGATTGTAGTGAAAGACCTGCCCTCGGGCAGAAATACAGGGTGGACCGCTCGAATGGACCTAATTTCAATTGCTTGTTACTGGCAAACGGTTGAAGATAGAAACTTAAAACAACGTTCATAGTACAGAAAAACTCACCAAGTTTCGAATCCTGTCGGTAGATGGCACAAAGATACGTTTCTCGTTCTTAGATTTAATTGTTTGTGAAAATGGCGACTCCGCAGATGAAAGCGCAAGCAGGACCTAATTTCAATTGCTTGTTACTGGCAAACGGTTGAAGATAGAAACTTAAAACAACGTTCATAGTACAGAAAAACTCACCAAGTTTCGAATCCTGTCGGTAGATGGCACAAAGATACGTTTCTCGTTCTTAGATTTAATTGTTTGTGAAAATGGCGACTCCGCAGATGAAAGCGCAAGCTGTTTTGTGGTATGCGGAGTTTAAATCAATCATTAGAGTTCAAAGGGAGTTCCGGCGTGTGTTTAACCGTGATGCTCCAACTGCTAGAAGCATAAAGAAGTGGCGTGATACATTATTAGCTACAGGATCTGTGTTGAAGAAGCATGGGGTGGTCGCAGAGCATCCGATGAAATGGTAGCAAATGTTCAAGCCGCATTTGAGCGAAGCCCCCGGAAGTCATTAAGAAGAGCTTCGCGGGAACTTCAAATACCAAAATCGACATTACACGGATTGTCCACAAACGCCTCAAACTGCACGCATATAAAGTGCAGTTAGTGCAACGTCTGGAGCCGAATGACATGCCGAAACGAGTGGAATTCGCCAATACGATGCTGGACCGTCTCGGCGCTGATCCTGACTTCATGACCAAGATTTTCTTCTCGACGAAGCCACTTTCCATTTGTCAGGCAAGGTAAACCGGCATAATGTGCGGATCTGGGGATCGGAGAATCCTCACGCTATTCAAGAGCATGTTCGTGATAGTCCGAAGATGAATGTTTGGTGCAGTTTGTCACATAATAAGGTCATTGGACCGTTTTTCTTCGCCGAGAAAACTGTTCGTGGTACACATATCTTGACATGCTGGAGCAGTTCTTCTTTCCACAAATTGAACAACTGCAGCCTAACATCGTTTTCCAGCAAGATGGTGCTCCTCCCCACTGGTCCAATGAAGTTCGTACGACTTTGGACACATTTTCCCTGGCCGTTGGATTGGTAGGGGAGGACCAATCGCGTGGCCCCCGAGATCTCCCGATTTAACACCACTGGATTTCTTTCTCTGGGGCTATGTCAAAGATAAAGTTTACACCACCCCAGTCAAAGACCTTCGTGATCTTCGTGAGCGCATCATAGAGGCTATTGAGAACATTCCAGAAGACATACTCCAACGTACTTGGCAAGAAATTGTTCATCGCTTTGATATCGTCACAGTGACTGCTGGGGCTCATATAGAGATGTGGTGATCTGGATATCAAAACTTGGTGAGTTTTTCTGTAATATGAACGTTGTTTTAAGTTTCTATCTTCAACCGTTTGCCAGTAACAAGCAATTGAAATTAGGTCCATTCGAGCGGTCCACCCTGTACTATGGATGGATGGATTAGTAAAAAAAATACCACATTAGCCATTGAGGATGTTGTGAAAGTAACAGTAGAATTTACAGGTGAGTCAGCAGGGAGCATATATTCTGTTCGTAACGAAATTGTAAATAAAGAATATCTATCAACATCATTGGAAACTCGTAACCGTCTGATTAGGTAGGTCCATATACAATTTTTTATCATAAATAAATAAGAAATGGAGAAGTACCTAATTATTGGTGCCAGCTTATCTTGTGTTCAGTGTTATTTCACGTAAAATGTGATGTTACCTAATAACAATGTTTATATCAATGACAGTTTCGCACACAATTCAGTCATATGGCGGGTAAAAGTAGCACCTCTTTTCTCTCGATAGACAGAGTGATATCTTATGCAAGTTTGTTTACAGTACAACTGGAACGTAGATCGGAATTAGTATAGACAAGTTTACGTGCCCCACACCATCCGGGACAAATAAACTTTGGATCACAAACACGCTAGACTCTTTTAAAAGATCTAAATTTATATTTGTTTTAACTTTTTTTCAATACCGCTTCCACGTGTATTAGTTAGTGTTTCTTGTTTGATTTAATATTGTTATTATAAAGGTTAGCATATTAAAAATCTTGTATGCACAACGCAGTTTTTAATATGATTTTACATATTTTAAATATAAGATGGCTGTAAATAATATCAAATGAAGAACTTTGGAGAAAAAAACAACCAATCTTCAATATGCCACCAAATAAAAGAAAGAAAGTGGAATTGGATAGGCCACACATTGAGAAAACCATACGAAGCCTGCACTAGATTGGAATCCTCAAGGACTAAGAAAGAGGGGAAGACCTAGGAAAACTTCGAAGCAATCAGTAGATGAGGAAGCAAAGGAAAGATGGAAAACCTGCAAACAAGTGAAATGACTGGCTGGAGTAACTTTACTGCTGCCCTGTGCTCCACTTAGGAACTACAGGAAATAAATAATATTAATAATAATATAATTTGTATATTATATAAGTGGCACGAATGAGGAATGAAACAGGGGCAATTAGGCTTCTTGTAGGAAAATCAGAGAGAAAACCCCCAGTTGGTAGACCGAAAATGAGGTAGGAGAATAACATTAACCATGACTTGAGGAAAGTAGATTATGCAGGGGATGATACGAAAAAAAATAGCTCAGGATAGGGATGTAAGGAGAGCTAATGTCCGTGCGACTATGAACCTACGCGTTTCAAAGTGCCAGTGAGTTAGTTAGTTAGTTAGTAAGTTAGTTAGTTAGTTATTTAGTTAGTTAGTTAGTTAGTTAGTTAGTTAGTTAGTTAGTTAGTTAGTTAGTTAGTTAGTTAGTTAGTTAGTTAGTTAGTTAGTTAGTTAGTTAGTTAGTTAGTTAGTTAGTTAGTTACAGTATACACAATTTCAATGTAAACGTCTATTTGTAGGCTGTAATTTGCTGGTTGAGAGGAACAGAAGGCCTCATTGCCTTAACTCTGCAAAAAATAAATAAAACATTATTTTATTATATATTATTATTATTATTATTATTATTATTATTATTATTATTATTATTATTATGTGATGTAGAATTTCGCTAAGATGTTGAAAGAATTTTAACGCAGGAGCGTGTAAACAGAGTGGTACCAACATTCCGTTCTTGTGCTTCATTACTCTTGCAGTTCCCACAGGCAATCTTCATTTATTCAACAAACAATGTGTACCAACGTATACTCCCGCATGTGCCGCCATTGTTCTCCTTCCCAGACACGTGTGCAAAAACCACATTCAGCCCTAATTCCTGATACTTTATATTTAATTATATTGTTCTGGTGGACTAGTGTCATTCGTAGCTCGCGCTTTCAAACTTGCTCAGGCCAATGGCATTTTATTAGCTGGCTCTATCTAACCTGTAGGTTCATGGCCGCATGGACATAATCTCTCCCTGTATAATCTAGTTCCCTCAAATCATGGATAGTGTTATTCTCCCATCTCATTCTTGGTCTACCAACTGGACGTTTTCCTTCTGGTTTTCCTACAAGAAGCTTCAATGCACCTCTTTCATCCTCCATACGTACCACAAGTCCTTAACATCGCAGTCTAACTAACTAACTCACCGGCAATATCAAACCCGTAGGTTCATGGCCGCGCGGACATAAGCTCTCCATACATCCCTGTCCTGAGCAATGTTTTCCAATCATTCTCTGTATAATCTACTTCCCTCAAATCATAGTTAATGTTATTCTCCCACCTCATTCTTAGTCTACCAACTGGTCGTTTCCCTCTGGTTTTCCTATAAGAAGTTTCCTTGCACGTATTTCATTTCCCATTCGTGCAACATGTCCTGCCCATCGCAGTCTACGAGACTTAACTGTTCTCATTATATCTGGCTTCCTATAAAGACCATGTAATTCACTATTAAGTTATGCAGTCTTCTCCATTCACCTGTCTATTCATCTCTCTTCGGTCCAAAAATTTTCCTAAGAACTTTATTCTCAAATACTCGTAATCTCCTTTCCTCCCTTAAAGTAAGAGTCCATGTTTCTCATCCATATAATATAAGAACATCGCAGTATCTTATTATTTCTGCCTGCCTATACATTCGTATCATGTAGCTCGCTATTATGTAGTTTTCTCCATTCGCCTATCTGTTCATCTCTCTTTGGTCCAAAAACGTTCCTAAGAACTTTATTCTCAAATACCCGTAATCTTCTTTTCTCCCTTAAAGTAAGAGTCCATTTTTCACATCCATATAATATAACTGGGAGAATAACAGTTTTATATATTTTCAGTTTAACGTTTTTTGAAAGGAGTTGGGACGACAAGAGTCCTTGTACTGCATAATAGCATGCATTACCAGAATTGAGCATATGTTTAATTTCTTCGTGCATATCATTCCTATTTGTAATTATTGTTCCTAGATACTTGAAATCAGCCACTTCTTCAAAATTTCCAAATCACTATAATTATATGCTTAATTAGGTTATACAAATGCCATAAATGCAATCGAAAGAAGGTAAATTTCTAAAGAAAATCCGTGAAAACTTTAAAAAATGCTAAAAAAAGGACGAATAAGCCAAAAAATACCGAAAAATGAAAGAAGGAACAAATAAAACCCACCAATTTCTGGCTAACAATGACCCAAAATGAATATGTATATTATGTTGTGCCTCTTCAGACATAAAATGAAAGAAATTATTTTTCAACTTCCGATCCCTAGTTATAAATTATGACTGTACGTCCCTCGATGTATGTTGAGTGTGAAATTATATAAATTCGTTTTCAGATTTATTTTGTATTAATTTATGAGTTGCTGCTAACGATGCGCTGGTTAATTATTAAAAACAGAAACATCCGCTCCGTGTCGCGCTCTAATGAGCACCTCGGGCTCTACTTCCTTTTGCTTCACCGCCATCTTGTTTCACCTCTGCTTAAAAAGTCAACTGTTTTTATTATACCACAGCCTCCTGTTACAGACACAAATTCAACTGCATATAATAATAATAATAATAATAATAATAATAATAATAATAATAATAATAATAATAATAATAATAATAATAATAATAATAAATTATCATCGTCACTCCAAGTTGCCCGTTCCGACTTTATAATGCATCAGTCAAACGTTTTCTAGGTCTTCCGACATGACATCATCCCCTTACTTGATAATTTATAGCAGTGGATATCTCTCCTTATTCGTTCCATTCATGTGATCAATCCGCTTTTGTCTATAATTCGTGACTTTATCCAATAAAGGCACACTTTTAATTCTTCTCTTTTATCCTCATTTCTAATTCTATCAAGTTTTGTACATCCTTTAACTTGTCTGAGGAACCTCATCTCCGACGTCTATATTCTATCTTTCTGCTTCTACGGCGGAGCCCAAGTTTCACGGCATAAAATATTGTGGGAATTTCCATAACTTTATACATTTTTATTTTTGTTTGTGTAACAATAATAATAATAATAATAATAATAATAATAATAATAATAATAATAATCTATCTTCGTGTTTTTACAGCTGCTGCCGTCTTCCCGTGCCAAACCTCCAAAGCCTAAGATCTTGGGCATCTTCAATGTTTAGCTCTCTTGCTTGCATTACTATCCTCATGTTTTCCTTCCATGTTAACTTCGGACTCCCTCTTTCTTTTTTTCTTTCTGGTCGGTTGCCATTGATATAGTAATTTTGGCCATCGCTCATCTTTCATTCTTAAAATATGTCCTAACCATTTTAATTCCTTCTCCTCAATTCTTTTAATTATGCTTTCTTTTGCTTCCATTATGTTTATAATTTCCTTATAGTGGCATGTTCTAATTTTGACTTTCTGGTACTTCTGCGTAAATAATCCATTTCTAGAGCTATTAGTCTATTCTTGTAGTATGTATTGATTTTCCATACCTCACTTCCATACATTGCAACATATTCCACCAATGTTTTACTAATATATTTTTTGTGTCTTTCCAATTATGCTTATCCCACCATATGGAATTTAACAACGATATTATTTTGCTACTCAATTCAATTCAATGCTTTATGTCCTCTTTGCCTATACCTTCAATGTTATTCATAATTATTCCAAAATATTTAGTTTGTTTCACTTGCTTTATTTGAATTCCTTCTTCCAATATTCATTTCTTTCTTTCATTTTCATATTTATTGCCAAATATTCTGTTTTTTTTGTAAATTTACCGTGAGACTCCATGATTCATAAATGTTTTTCAACTTTTGTCATATAATAGTAATACTACTACTACTACTGGGCACGCCGGAAGGTCGAGGGTTCGAGTCCCGGTGGGGTCAGGATTTTTAAACTGACCCAAACCTTCTGGCGGCACTATGGCCCTGGGGTCGACTCAGCCTCTAACTGAAATGAGTACCGGACGCTTGTTCTGGGGTAAAGACGGCCGTCACGCAGGGCTGACAACCCGGCTGACATCAAGTGCCGATTGTCAAGAAAAAGTGGGAGCCTTAACCTCCTTCTACCCCAAGGGCCTCCTGAGGCCTGTAGCGGGATCACTTTACCTTTACCTTTACCTTTACCTTACTACTACTACTACTACTACTACTACTACTACTACTACTACTACTAATAATAATAATAATAATAATAATAATAATAATAATAATAATAATAATAATAATAATAATCATCATCATCATCATCTTCATTCATGGATTAGGTCTGTTGACCCGTTCCGACTTCAGTCCATCTCTTTCTAGGTCTGCCCACATCAAGGGTGCCTTTAGGTTTGTATTTTGTTATTTGTTTTGGATATCTATCTTCATTCATTCTGTCTATGTGTTGCTTCCATTTTTGTCTATATGTATCCATTTTATCAGTTATTGCAAATATTTCAAGTTCCTATCTTATTTCTGTGTTCTTGATTCTGTCTTCCTTAGTGCACCCTTTAACAGATCTCAAAAATGTCATTTCTGCCGCCGTTATCCTACTTAGGTCTTGTTTTTTATGTATCCAGGCTTCTGAACCATAGAGCAGTACCGGTACTGCCAACATTTTATAAAATTTCAGTTGGGTCTCTCTTGTTGTTTTGTTATTTAGTGTTCGTTTTATCGTACCACATATTCCCTGGAATTTTGCTATTTTATTATTTATATCATTATCATAATTAAATGAAATGTCACATCCTAGATAATTGAGATGGTTCACCTGTTCTATGAGTAACAGAATGGAACCCTTGATAGAGGTCCACTCCAGGGAGTAGGCGCCCCTGCCCTTTTGTGAGCTCCAGGTCCCACTCGCCCAGTGGGTAGTACCTGGGTAGGGCCCCGTCCACAGGGTTACGTGGGGAGAAGAGAAGTCCCCAAAGCCGTAGTGAAGGCAACTTCTCTAGGAGACGAACACTCCGAAATTCCAGTTCCCTGCCCTCCAGGAAGAGGGGTTTGGCTAGAGGCTGGTAACCTCTACTAGTAAAAAATAACTTACTCATAAACTTCAGCAGAAGAAATGCCGGATTGATAAACCTTATGACGACCACAGCAAGAAAAAGTATAAAAAGAGTTTTGGAATACATGACCAGCTTAAAATAGCGACTTGGAATGTCAGAGGCTTGGGAAGCAAAGAATTTGAACTAACAAAAGAAATGAAAAATAAAAGTATAAATAATAATAATAATAATAATAATAATAATAATCCATCCATAGTAATTCTGCCCGAAGGGAGGTCCTTCACTGCAATCATAGCGTTTTAATGCTATGCTTGCAGCTTTACTAGGGAATTGTAGGTGTGGTAGCTTCCCGTTGCTTTCCACGCCGGTGGAGGATGATGATGATAGGCTAATGATAATGGTAAGGATGATAATGACGATGGTCATATGATTTCGGGGACCGTTTAGGCCTTAAAGTTTTCCTGACATTTGTCTTACAGGTGAGAAAAAACCCCGATAAAAACCTCACACAGAAAAACTGCCCCGACCGGGGATCGAACCCGGGTCCGCTGCGTGACAAGGCAGCACGCTATCTCGAGACCACAGCGGTGGACATAATAATAATAATAAACTGAAAACTGATCCACTACAACCCTCAGGAGGCCCTTACAGAAGTACGAAACTAAAGCTCTCACCATTTAAACAATCAACAGATGTCACCCGGGTTGTCAACCTTGCACAACGCCCGACTGTATCCTCTGAACAAGTGTCTACTACTCATTTCGCTTAGAGGCTGAGTCGCCCCCAGATACGTGGTGCCTGGAGGAGGTTTTAATAATCCTGACTCCCAATCATTAAAGTAAACTAATTAATTTGTAATAAAATAAACACTAAAAAAAGATACTCGAACCCTCAACCTTCCGGCTTGTAGCGTATTGCCTGTCCCAAATAATAATAATAATAATAATAATAATAATAATAATAATAATAATAAACTAACTCACGCAAAGATTCATGGCTGCTCTGATATAAGCTCTCAATATGTTTTCTTCTGATTTCCTACACCAAGTTTCCATGCCCCACTTTCATTCCCCATTCGTGCTATATGTTCTGTTCATCGCAGTGTACGAGACTTAATAATAATAATAATAATAATAATAATTAATAATAATAATAATAATAATAACAAATTAAGAAAAAGTACTTGGAGTGGAAAGGCCGATTAATGTTTGCTCAGAGTCCCTAATTTAGGCTTGAGCTTGTTTCACGAGCCTGAAAGTCTTCAGACTTGGGATCCACGGTTTAAACACTCCGGAAGGATTTGTTCCTTGGATTTCTTGATCTTCAAAAATGCACCGACGCCCGTCGGGGTTAAACCAACGATCTCTGGTATCTAGTTAGATGAACCAAATGAGATCAATTTAGAACAATTGAGTAACAGCAGATGTTTAAAGAGTGAAAAGAAAGAATATTTGATAAGAATGTTAATGATTCGAAATGAACAAAAAATATAAAGAGAAGATGAATGGAGAAGACTACATAACGGTGAGCTACATGATCTTTATCGGAAACCAGATTTTTTTTAAATCGATGCCACAGATTGTCATTTCGACATTTCTGGTGTTCTATCCTGGCATTGGCTTCATTCTAACCCACTTCTGAAGTTGGGGCGCCTAGAAGGCGGAGTTACGTTACCCCGATGGTATGATGGGTGAATGTAGCGCCAGGAGAGTTCTCAACCTAAACTTAACCTAAATTCCAGTCCATGGACAACCATAGGAATGATTCCCTTTAAGGAAAAATGTATATGGTTTGACTGGGAATCGAACCCGGAACCTCATTAACAGTAGAAACGCTGACCACTAGCCTATGAGGCTGGTAATAACAACAGTTAAGTTTCGTAGACGCTGAACAGGATAAGTGTCGAATGGGGAATGGAAGTGGGTGATGGAAACTTATTGTAGGAAAACCAAATAGAGGTAGACCAGGAATGAGGTGGGAGAATAGCATTATAATAATTTATGGGCAGTAAATTAGAGAGGGGTTGGTTGCAAAACATTAGATGAGAATAGATGGAGAGCTTATGTGGGCGCGGCTATGAACCTACGGGTTCGATATTATGAGTTAGTTTAGTCAGCGGAAATAAACGAACGTGTCTATAATCCTCGCAGCCTGAATAGTTGGCTGGTTCGAATCTCGTCCTTTGTGCATGTTGTGGAATGGATTCGCTCCGGTGACCACAGGCTCGAGTGTAGGTCACACCTGCTACACGCACATAGTATTTATGTCGCACTTTGTCACTACTTTACGGTCTTGTGTGGCATCTTACAGATATTTCACCAATTCCAATTTATGTCCGCATTTTCCTGTTTTACTAAATATCTTAGCGAATTCCAAAGGAATTAAACTATTCAGGTTGTTCTCCTGAAAACATTTAATATATATATATATATATATATATATATATATTAAATGTTTCCTGAAAAATTAAAAAAAAAAATATATATATATATTAAATGTTTTCAGGAGAACAACCTCAATAGTTTATAATATATATATATATATATATATATATATTTATATGACATGATAAGAAAAATAAATGCTCGGACGGGACTTGAACCCGGACCTCTGGATTTATATCCCAGTGCGCTACCGATTACGCTACCGAGCAAGTCTAGTTCAAACATTATTTTTTCTTATATATATATATATATATATATTAAATGTTTCCTGAAAAATTAAAAAAAAAATATATATATATTAAATGTTTTCAGGAGAACAACCTCAATAGTTTATAATATATATATATATATATATATATATATGACATGATAAGAAAAATAAATGCGCGCCCGGGACTTGAACCCGGACCTCTGGATTTATATCCCAGTGCGCTACCGATTACGCTACCGAGCAAGTCTAGTTCAAATATAATTTTTTCTTATATATATATATATATATATATATATATATATATATATATATTCTCATTATTACTAGATGTAGTGGGAACTCGGTCTCCACTGCCATATATATATATATATATGTCCACCAATCCTATCTATTATAGCAAATAATCATTCTTCTTCTTTCTTATCCCGAGGTCCTTCAATCAAGTGTTGCTTATGGATGGGTGATGATGCTTGCAGCCTCCTCTGTGACTGTGTGACTTTGTCTATAAATATGACCGCCCCTTCTGAAGTAAACACGCCTTTGTAGTCGCCCTAACCTGGGATTACGATATATTATATTTAATATCCTCAACTCGTGTCCAACTCAGGGTCGGGTCGAGGGATGAGATGAGATGAAACCACTTATATATATCATAGAGGCAGATGAATGAAATGAAACGAAATGGATGAGATGAGTATGGAGAAATGGTGGAATGAAATTGTGGCAATGGAAAACGGGAGGAAATCTCGAGAAAACCCTGCCCAAGTTCCGTTTTGTCCACCAAGAAACTTACATGGAGTGACCGAGACTCCAGTCCGGCACCCCAGCGGCGAGAGGCGAGCATCTATTGTATATCTGGCTTAATTTGGCAAAGAGAGAGATGGAGAAATAAGGGTAGTTCCTTGACCGCTTTCGGCCAGTTATAAAAGAAAGAACCCACCCTGTTGTCGGTTTTCGTCTTCCCCCTTTCCCCTATTAATATCTGGTGAAGAAACACAGACACACAAGAGTGCGAGTGAGAGAGATGAGTACAGCTGTCTCTTTCTATAAATTTCTTGCAAAGTTAAGCCAAGTAAACTATAACCGCTTGCGCCATGGACCCGCCACATGATATATGTGATACATTATTCTCCCAGTTTATATAACATGAAAAGAAAAATAAATGCTTGAGTTAGGATTTGAACCCGAGATCTCTAACTCTATACGTTAAGTGTTCTAACCAATTGAGCAACTCAGGATCCTAGCACAAATATTTATTTTTCTTGTGTGTGTGTGTGTGTGTGTATATATATATATATATATATATATATATATATATGCGTTATATTGTAGATTTTCAGTGAATCAGTGGCCAGAGTAAGACCTAAACAAGTGATTCGAATGTATCATTCCTTGATAATGGCATGTGGGATCATGTCGAAACATCAGAATCAGTGGCCAGAGGCCGACCTTGAATCCATGACACAGAAAACCCAAGAAAACGTTCTTAATTATATATATAATTCTCAATTCACGAGAGGCGGCGGTACATTGGTCCAACTGCACTAAAGCAAGCAGCATTTTAAAAGAGAAGTTTTACTTTATAGTAGAGACATTTAGAAATTTCTACTTTATATTAGGCCTGTGTATATTTCAATTACAATTTGAAAATTTTAAATGTATTTACAAAATGTATTTCATCAATTTCGAAAATTAATTGCCTGTATCACTTTGTTCTTGAGGCAACCTCTAATGAGGAAAGTTGTGTATAATATATCCATCCATCCATCTATAGTAATTCTGCCCGAAGGCAGGTTCTTCACTGCAATCATAGCATTTGTATGCTATGCCTGCAGCTTTACTAGGGAATTGTAGGTGTGGTAGCTTCCCGTTGCTTTCCACACCGGTGAAGGATGGTGATGATGATGATGATGATGATGAGGATGGCCATATGATTTCGGGGACCGTTTGGGCCTTAAAGTTTTCCTGACATTTGTCTTACAGATGAGGAAAAACCTCGATAAAAACCTCACCCATAAAAACTGCCCCGACCGGGCGGGGATCGAACCCGGGCCCGTTGCGTGACAAGGCAGCACGCTACCTCGAGACCACAGCGGTGGACGTATAATATATAATAAATTATATATTGGACCGAATAGAGGAACTGATAACTGTTGGAGAATCAAAACAAATAACGAATCAAATTAATCAAAAATCAGAATATAGTAAACCATATAAGATCTCTCAGAATTGGTTGGCTTGGACATTTGATAAGAATCGATGATCAGAGACTGGTCAAGAAACTCTATAAATGGAAACCTATAGGAGGCAGAGCTGTTGGAAGACCGAAGATCAGATGGGAGGATAACACGAAGAACGATCTAAAGAAAATTAAAGTGACTAATATGAATATCACAAGAGACAGATTGGCAAGGAGGAGGATTGTTGAGAAGGCCAAAACTTTCACTTGAAGTTATCGCGCCTTAGGATGATTATATATATATATATATATATATATATATATATATATATATTGAGGCACGTCGCACCGTGGCATAGATGGTTAAGGAAAACTATTAAACTGTTAGTCTCGCAGTTATATTAAACTGGATGTGAAACATGAACTCTTACTTTAAGGGAGAACAAATAATACGAGTATTTGAGAATAAAGTTGTAACATGGGAACTGTCACCATTACATGCTGAAACCTACCTTGAAATTTCTTCCAGAAAAGCGTTGACATGCATTAACGTTGTGTCCAAAAAAATTATATGCTGTTTTTAACTGCAAGGCACTAAAATCCAGCACCAAATCTCTCATTTAAACTGTATTACAACTCTCCAATTTATAGACTGGATATCTGACGTCCACGCCGCGTCCCCCTTCACTCCACTCCGCTCTAAGTCAAGCAGGCTCTTCCGTACAGTCGGTTACCGTAGCTGGATTCTGGCTTCGATTTCTATGTCTTGCAGTTAAAAACGGCAGATATTTTTGTGGACTCGTCTTGTTACATCACAACGTTTCTCTGGTTTAAATTTAAGATAGATTTTGATATGCAATGGCTGACAGTTCTTTTGTCTGGAACATTTTTGAACCAAAGAGAGATGAACAGACAGGTAATTGGAGAAGACTACATAACAGTGGGCTACATGATCTTTGTAGCAAACCAGATATAACAAGAACAGTTAAGTCTCGTTGACTGCGATTCGTAGGACATATGGCACGAATGGGGAATGAAATAAGGGCATGGAAACTTTTTTTAGGAAAATCAGAGGAAAAATGGCCAGTAGATAGGGCAAGAACGCGTGGGACAATATAATTAACCATGATTTGAGGGAATAAGATTGGGAAAACAGCTCAGGATAGGGACGTATGGAAAGTTTATGTCCGCGCGGTCCTGAACCTGCGAGTTCAATAGTATCAGTGAGTTAGTCTCTTATATTAAACAGCTTTAATTCCAGCTGTATAAATATGAGCTCCTACACCTGTTACTTTGTAACTTAGATCCATTGGATGAACAGCTGTTCTTAATTTGACGTAGATGGAACCCGCGACCTCGCGAATGCCGCTGTCAATTGGTTTATTTGTGATGTGAGACGCGTGCTGCCATCTGTTGTGGCACAGAATAACTTGATGATCTCCTCTTAAGTGATATTGATCACGTTGCCCCCTTAATTCGTTATATCCGCATTTCTACACTCATCTTCTTTTTCGTGAGACATGTCACATTTAATTAGTCTTTTGATCTAAGTTTACATTTGTGGAATTTGACCATTAAAACAATGAATCTGCAAGTTGGTTTATCATCCATACTGTTTGTAGTTTTAAAAAATCCGTCACGCAAAATCTTCATCAACTAAACGAATTTCTCAGTCAAATTTAGAGTTTGATTTCCCAGGTTTAAGGGATGTATATTTATTTTGTAAATTAAATCTTATATACACAGTATTTTCCACTGCTGGTGGTCTCGAGGTAGCTTGCTGCCTTGTCACGCAGTGGGCCCGGGGTCGATTCCCGCTCGGGACAAGCTTCCTGGGTGAGGTTTCTTCGGGTTTTCTACTCACCTATGGCTTTGAAGCTCAAAGGTCCCCGAACATCATCTGGCCATCATTATCATCATCCCACGGTGTGGAAAGCAATAGGAAGCTACCACACTAGTATAATTGCCTAGTAAAGCTGCAAAGCATAGCATAAAAATGTTATGATTGCAGTGAAGGAACACTATAAATAAATGCACAGTATTATTACGACAAAATAAACATGGTAGTCGCTACAGCCACTTTTAAATTTTTGCTTTCAGCCAAACCCCCAATTTTTATGATCACAATTCGCTAATTTTATCGTTCTATTTTGATTACATATACTTAGTTTCGTTATAAAAAAAAATTTGGCTGCTTTTGCGAGTTTTAAATTATCTCTTCGGATCATCCCTCCACTCCTAATTGTGCGATATTGGTTAACGGACTCAACTGATTGCTATAAATAAATAATTAAATCACTCACACTATAGAACACGTAGGTTCATGTCCGTGCGGACATAAGCTCATACATCCCAATACTAAGCTAATGGTTTATAATCATTCTCATAAGTAATTCCACGAGTGATTTCCAATTTATCTAGAGAATTTGGAAATCAAGAGTGGCATTTGTTAGGACTATTTAACAAATAAAATTGAGCTGTTTACTCGCAAATCATTATTTAAATATAGTTATTTTAAAATATTTATATATTTAAAAGTAAACGGCGATGTTTGAAAACAAATGAGAAACGATTGGTACACTTCACTTGCTTCTTTTGTCCATCACTGCAGCCGGATCATATTATTTATTGCCAAAGGAACGCAATATTGTAAGAATGCACTCTAGTGGAGAAAAAAATGAAACACATCAAACTGTATATTAATTAATTTCTGATGTATGATGTAAATATGGCAATTATATTTTTATGGAAAAAAATACATTTAAGAAAGTGCAAACAGTGGTTCTTTTTTTTTTTTTTTTTTTGTGGTATAATCAATTGCTACAAATGTTTTTATATTAACTCCTGCATGCGCTTTGTGTTGACATTCATGCACTATATATACAATCTGGTAGCCGTATTCCTTAGACAGTCACTGCAAAATAATGCTATGGCCTATTCAGAATGTTAAAAAGGAGGTGCTTTCTTTATTATGATAAACTTTAGTTGGTAAATTCTAGGCGAAAAACGACTGTGATTAGTTGTAAATAAAAAAAATCATTGAAACGTGATTGGTCATTGACTCCCATTTGGGGCATGAGTTAAGTAGTCTGTATAATCTACTTCACTTAAATCATGATTGTTATTCTCTCACCTCATTCTTAGTCTGCCAACTGGGCGTTCCCTCCGGCTTTCCTACATGACATTTCCATGACCCTCTTTCAACCCCCATTCGTGGCTCATATCTTGCTCAACGCAGTCTACGAGACTTAACTGTTCTTATTACATTTGGTTTCCTAAAAAGAACTCACTGTTATGTATTCATCTCCATTCGCCTGTCTGTTCATCTCTCTTTCAATTCATTGCCAACTAAACACTATTGTTTAGAGCCCCACCACCACGCCCCGGGTTACCTCGGGCATACTGCCCTTATCCCCGGGTCTGATCTATATCTGATCTTTATTGAAGTACATATCTTTAAATTCATCGCCAACTAAACACGGCATGCGATATTTTAATAAAACGAGCAAAGTATTCTATAAATATCAGATAAACTTGAAATTAAAAAAAAAAATCCTCTAAGGGCCGTCATGCTTCTTATCTCGCAACCGAAACTTGTATTTAACATTTAATAAAAATAACAATATGATGGGTAGAATCAAAGAACCAGATAAGTCAGTCTTTTCTCGAAATGAAGTGTCATTAGATTCTCCATGGAAAGCGCTTTTAATCTGAACACGAAAATATACAGTTTATGTATGGGTTTATTTATCTAAAAGTTTGACGTACAAGTAAGGAAGTATGTATGTTGTACAACTAATAGTACGTTTTCTAGGTTTCAAGAAAAAAGTGGCATACCTGATTTTTTCCCCCTATACTCTTCATAGAAAGTTATCTTCTTCTTCTTCCTTCCAAGTATTAGGCCAAGACCTGTTAAGATCCTATAGAAATTTGTTCACCAGGATTTCCCCGAGAAATTCTCGTATAAGACTTGAAAGCATAATATTAGTCCATTCGATTGGTTGCTGGCCAAAGGAAGGCAAGACCAGTGATGGGGCATGCCATCTTATAGCCTCTGGTCAGGCTTTTCTGGAGGAGAAAAGAAAATAAAGGAGAAGAAGAAATGGGAAGAAAGGAAAGACTCCCTAGCCATCGGATGCCCTAATAGCGTCGGGGTCGAAAAAAACAAGAGTTAAACCAAGAGAGGTTAGATAGTAAAGTTAAAAGAGTGCAAAACACAAGTAAGTGGAAGAAATGTTTTGCTCAGCTTGGGCACCTTGTGGTCGCCATCCACATATCCCCTAGATGAGGACCCCTGAGGGTTAGAAAGTTATTTAACAGCGAAATCTAAATATTTAGTAGCGGTTAACATGAAAGCTGACACTTGTCTTGTAAAAAAATAAAAAACCAAGTCTTGACACATCTTTATATATGTACAGTAAAAGTTCATTATTCGCGGGTTAAAAAATTGCGACAAAGTTCATGTGTTCGCGGCTATAAATTGCTTTATTCGCGGATCCAGTTGGTATATTAGAAGGATTAGTTTGCTTTATGTCCACCGCTGTGGTCTCGAGGTAGCGTGCTGCCTTGTCACGCAGTGGGCCCGGGTTCGATCCCCGGTCGGGGCAGTTTTTCTGGGTGAGGTTTTTATCGGGGTTTTTTCCTCACCTGTAAGACAAATGTCAGGAAAACTTTAAGGCCCAAACGGTCCCCGAAATCATATGGCCATCATCATCATGATCATCCTTATCATTATGATCATCATCATCATCCTTCACTGGTGTGGAAAGCAACGGGAAGCTACCACACCTACACAATTCCCTAGTAAAGCTGCAAGCATAGCATGAAAATGCTATGATTGCAGTGAAGGACCTGCCTTCGGGCAGAATTACTATGGATGGATGGAGTTTGCTTTATTAGCCATCATCAGATTATTTTTTTTTGCAGAAGGTGCCAAGGCGGCTTTTACAAATAGTGATTCAAACCAAAATATCAAAACAAAACAAAATTTATAGTAACATTAAAGTTAATTTTTAAAAGCTGATGTCGTATTTCACGTGGCGATAAATGTACCTTAATAAATGTCTCCATCACCACGATCGGTATATTATTGTTTCAACTTTGCAGTCGTTGTAATAATTTTGATTGGATAACACGTGTCTCTTCTGCTTTGTTTCCAATTTATAATGTCGACTAAAAGGAAAGAAAAGTTAGTTCCGAAGCGAAAAAAGTAGTGTTGCCCCCTAAAGTAGAAATATAAATGCTAGACCGTTTATACGCATTGGCGAGTCGTTTGCTTCTACATCACGCTGTTTCAATGTTAATAAATCAAGAAATCAGAAGACAAAATGAGGAATTCTATCGCAGAATTCACAGTTAAATATCAATCAGAATTAAAATACCTTATAAAAACGGCAAAACAGGGGGAAAAAAAAAAACATGATTAAGTTCTTTAAGCCCTTGCCTAAGCCTGTGAGTAATACTTAATAGAAATTGTTCAAAATCACTCATTAATTGATTTTATTTTGACTATTAACTCATGCCCCAAATGGGAGTCAATGACCAATCACATTTCAATGATTTTTGATTTGCAACCAATCACAGTCGTGTTTCGCCTAGAATTTACCAGTTTAATGTTTATCACTAATAAACAAAGCACCTCCTTTTTAATATTTTGAATAGGCCATAGCATTATTTTGCAGTGACTGATCTCTAAGAAATACGGCTACCAGATTGTATATATAGTGCATGAATGTCAACACATAGCGCATGCAGTGAGTTAATATAAAAACATTTGTAACAATTGATTATACCACCAGAAAGGGAAACCACTGTTTGCACTTACTTAAATGTATTTTTTCCCAGGTAATAACAATCGAGAAAAATATGATTGTCAATATAGGACATCAGAACGACATCAGAAATGTTGGTAATATACAGTTTGATGTGATTCATTTTTTCTCCACTAGAGTGAATTCCTACAATATTGCGTTCCTTTGGCAATAAATAATATGATATGGTTGCAGTGATGAACAAAATGAAGCGTACCAATCGTTTCTCATTTGTTTTCAAACATCGCCGTTTACATTAAATATATAAATATTTTAAAATAACTATATTTAAATAATGATTTGTGAGTATACAGCTTAATTTTATTCGTTAAATAGTCCTAACAAATGCCACTCTTGATTTCTAAATTCTCTAGATAAATTCACTCCACACTTCGTGATTCGTGAATTTATCGATAATTTAGAAATCACTCGTGGCATTACTTATGATAATTTCTATTTTATTTTGGAACCTTGGAACTTGTCCTCTATAGGCTATTCCCATATAAACGACCATTCCATATTCGCGACATATTTGCGGAACACATCCCCCGCGGATAAGGAGCTTTACTGTGCGAATGTAACTGAACTCCTCCTAAACGACCGGATCGATTTTGATGAAATGTTTTGTGTATGTTTGATACAAAACCATTAGGTGTAGGAGTTCATCTGAAGTGAAAATTTAATAATCGCTCTACCGCTCACAATTTACATTGTTTTACAACGAAACTCAGTATAACATATTAAAATAAACCGAGGCAGGTATTATCCAAAAATGAACTAAATCATACAATTCGAAGTGGAGGTTTATTTGAAATCCGAAATTAAAAATGCCTAAACGAATGTAATTTTTTGTGTATTTGAGTGGGTCCCTGGATGGTTTAGAATCACTAGTGGACCCGATAGATGGCGCTGCTATCGGGTTATATGATTTTTTATGTCAAATGTGTAGTCATCTGCATTGCCGACATATTCCACGCGATTACAATGTGACGTCATAATGCACGCTTCTTGAACCACAACAGATGGCAGTGAGGAGATTTTTTTGCGAAGTTATAATTAATTAATTTTATGATAAAGGAGTAACTTACATTTTTATCGTCCGGCTATGACACGAGAATTGAGCGTTCGAGCATGACAACGTCTGCCGGGTCCGCTAGTATAATTATAAAGACTATTATTTAACTCATGTCCCAAATGGGGGTCAATGACCAATCACGTTTCAATGATGTTTTATTTACAACCAATCACAGTCGTGTTTAGTTTGGAATTTACCAGCTAAAGTTTACCATAATAAAGAAAGCATTCTGAATAGGTCATAGCATTATTTTGCAGTGACTGACTCTCTAAGAAATACGGCTACCAGATTGTATATATAGTGCATGAATGTCAACACATAGCGCATGCGGGAGTTAATATAAAAACATTTGTAGCAATTGATTATACCACCAAAAAAAGAAACCACTGCTTGAACTTTCTTAAATGTATTTTTTCCCAGGCAATCCATCCATAGTAATTCTGCCCGAATGCAGGTCCTTCACTGCAATCATAGCATTTTCAAGCTATGCTTACAGCTTTACTAGGGAATTGTAGGTGTGGTAGCTTCCCGTTGCTTTCCACACCGGTGAAGGATGATGATGATTATGGTAATGATAAGGATGATGATGGTGATGATAGCCATATGAGTTCGGGGACCGTTTGGGCCTTAAAGTTTTCCTGACATTTGTCTTACAGGTGAGGAAAAACCCCGATAAAAACCTCACCCAGAAAAACTGCCCCGACCGGGGATCGAACCCGGGCCCGCTGCATGACAAGGCAGCACGCTACCTCGGTGGACTCCCAGGTAATAACATTCCAGAAAAATATAATTGTCGTAGAACATCAGAATGAATTAATATACAGTTTGATGTGTTTGATTTTTCTCCACTAGAGTGCATTCTTACAATATTGCGTTCCTTTAACAATAAATAATATGATCTGGTTGCAGTGATGAACAAAAGAAGCAAATTAAGCGTGCCAATCGTTTCTCATTTGTTTTCAAACATCGCCGTTTACATTAAATATATAAATATTTTAAAATAACTATAGTTAAATAATAATTTGTGAGTAAACAGCTTAATTTTATTCGTTAAAAAGTCCTAACAAATGCCATTCTTGAATTCCAAATTCTCTAGATAAATTCACTCCTTACTTCGTGAGTCGTGAATTTATCGATAATTTGAAAATCACTCGTGGCATTACTTATGATAAAGATTTATCCATAAACCAGCAAGATTGGAGCATAAGTTAGATTATCTGAAGTATTGGCTTAGTTGATGCGGATACTGCGGGACGTACTTACATTCCTCGAGGGGAAAGAAATACATAAAACTGAAGGCAGAGGTTGTGCGCGCCAAGTGGTCTGAGACGTTTCAAAAACATTTGAAGAACCTCTTTACAAAACGTGAATTCAAGGAAAATCTTAAAAGTTCACATTAATTAATCAGTATCTTCGTCTTTACTGCTATCTCTTGAGTCATTTTTAAATTAATGATCATCCTTTACCCAACATAACTTTAACAAGATGTTCTACAAGCCCAGCCCCGGCTTTTATAGCGCAAATGACAGTCCAGGAATCTTAAAACAGAATACATGTCACTAGCTGTATTGAAAATTGCAGCCAATTAGAGCGTTAAAAGACATGTACCTATTTACTTATATATAAACTAGCGGACCCGGCAGTCGTTGTCCTGCCCAAATATTCAATTCTCGTGTCATGGCCGGACGATAAAAATGTTACTTCTTACCACAAAATTCACTAATTAATAACTTCGTAAGGAAACTCGTCACTGCTATCTGTTGTGGCTCAAGAAGCGTGCATTATGACGTCAAATTGTTGTCGCGCGGAATAAGTTGGTAATGCAGATGACTACATACCTGACATGAAGAAAAATCCTATTCCCACCTACCGGGTCCAATTGTGAATCTAAACCATCCAGGAACCGTCTCAAACACACACAAAAAAATTTCATCAAAATTGGTCCAGCCGTTCAGGAGGATTTCAGTGGAAAACACACATACAGAAGAATTGTATGTATAACTCACTGACACTATCGAAATGGATGGTTCATGGACGTACGGACATGAGCTCTCCATATATCCCCATTCTAAGCTAATGTTTACGAAAAATCCCCTGTACAATTACTTTAATTATATGGATGTCAAAAATGTCTTACTTTAAGAGAAAATCAAATTTTACGAGATTTGAGAATAAATTGCTCAGCAAAATTTTGAACCTAAGATGGATGAAGAGAGAAGCGAATGGAGTAAACTTCATAGTCATGAGTTACATGATCTTTATGGGAAACTAGATGTAATAAAAACAGTTGTAGATAGCAATGGACAGGACATGTGGTACGAATGAGGAATCAAAGAGGGACATGGGAACTTCTTGCAGGAATGTCATAGGGAGCGTGTCCAGTAGGTAGACCAAGAATGAGGTGAGAGAATGACATTAACCATGATTTGAGGGAGGTGTATTATACAGCGGATGATTGGAAACCATCATTAGCTCTGGATAGGCATGTATGTCCACCGCTGTGGTCTCGAGATAGCGTGCTGCCTTGTCACGCAGCGGGCCCAGGATCGATCCCCGGTCGGGGCAGTTTTTCTGGGTTTTTCCTCACCTGTAAGACAAATGTCAGGAAAACACTTTAAGGCCCAAACGGTCCCCGAAATCATATGGCCATCATCATCATCCTTATCACTGTCACCATCATCATCATCTTTCACCGGTGTGGAAAGCAACGGGAAGCTACAACACCTACAATTCCCTAGTAAAGCTGCAAGCATAGCATGAAAATGCTATGATTGCAGTGAAGGACCTGCCTTTGGGCAGAATTGCTATGGATGGATGGAGGCATGTACAGACAGCTTACGTCCACGCGGCCCCAAACCTATGGGTTCGATAGAAATATTCCCTTAACATGGTGTATTAGTTTATAAAATTTATATAGAAGATCCATGATTTTAAATTACATTTAAGATGTTATTGTTCGATCCAATATAACTATTTTTAATTAATTTATGATTTTTAAATTATTAATATATTAAATGTAAATACGAGTATGTTAGTGACTAAGTTATATTTTTATGCTACAATATTCCATTTGTATACGTGTTCTTCCTTTCATTATGCTTTGTTGTTTTTAGCGTAAGAAGTAAATTATAAAAGTGTTTTATGTTAACAATGGTTAAGTTGATGATGGCGTGTAAATGACAAGAAGCTGCAGTTTGTGCGCATGCGTCAACATTATCAATTCAATTCCACTCACCGCGAGTAATTAAACATTTAAAACCATTTTAATGTTGTTTACACGAGATGCAAAACTCGTTAACATTTTCTGTATGACAGTGTTTTGTTTTATATTGTATAGATTTCAATTTAAAATCATACCAACGTAACAAAATGGGGTTATTCTTTACAACCTGTGACGCGACTTTTTAAATTACTTCGTAAACTCCTGTCAAATTGTATTCTTAGGGTTTCAATTTTCAAACTATTTCCCACCATTTACAATGAATTTTACATTTTTTCTAACGATTATTTGAATATACTTTTCTCTGACATTTAACTACATATATGTAGCATGAAGACGTGGCAGCCATATTGATTTTAACGAATATTCTATGCAACAACAAAGACTGTTTCAGTGCAGCTAACATAGAGTATCCTACTTTTGTTGTTGTATAAAACTGTCCTGATTAGAGGTTTTGCACAAGGACAAAGTGATACAGACAATTAATATTAGAAATTGATTAAATACATTTTGTAAATACATTTTAAAATTTCAAATTATAATTGAAGTATATTCTAAAAAGTAGATATTTTGTAAAAATGGTTTCTTAATATTGAAATTTACCTTCTAATGGCAACGATGGCAATTTTAAAAAGATTCACTCTGGCAAATCTAAGGAATTCCAAAATTTAGCTAAGAATCCTGGTTAAGTACCTCTTGCCCCGATCATCAATTCTGTGATAGTTTTACTATCTAATTGGTATTTATCATAAGTAATGCCACGAGTGATTTCCAAATTATCGATAAATTCACGACTCACGAAGTGAGGAGTGAATTTATCTAGAGAATTAGGAAATCAAGAGTAGCATTTGTTAGGACTATTTAACGAATAGAATTAAGCTGTTTACTCACAAATCATTATTTAAATATAGTTATTTTATTTATATATTTAATGTAAACGGCGATATTTGAAAACAAATGAGAAACGTTTATTATGTTTCATTTGTTCATCACTGCAACCAGATCATATTGTTTATTGCCAAAGGATCGCAATGTTGTAAGAATGTATCCTAGTGGAGGAAAGTGAAACGCATCAAACTGTTTATAACCAACATTATAGGTTATTAATTAATTTCTGATGTCCTATGATGTAAATATGTCAATTATATTTTTCTGGAACGTAAATGCCTGGGAAACAGTACGTTTAAGAAAGTGCAAACTGGTTTCTTTTTTTCTTTTTTGTGGTATAATCAATTGCTATAAATGTTTTTCTATTACATCCCGCAAACAGTATATGTTTACATTCGTGCACTACATATACAATCTAGCAGCCACTTGCATTCTAGGATTCTTACATTTAATATATAAATTGTTATATTCAACGTATTTCTTAGATAGTCACTCCAAAATAATGCTCTGATCTATTCAGAATGTTTAAAAAAATGGAGCTTGGTTTTAATGTGATAAAATTAAATTGATAAAATCGAGGTGAAAAAAACTGTGAATGGTTGTAAATCAAAATTCATTGAAATGTGATTGGTCATTGACTCCCATTTGGGGCATCTTTGTAATAGTGAACTGTGGGCTCATATATGGCTTTGTTTTCAGAGTCAGCTTCTTCAGGTTGGCCACTTGAATCTCGAAACGAATTGTGGGACCTAATTTCATACCAATTTCAGAAGATGGTCTAAATGCAACTCTACACTTATACTTCAGTATTTCAGAACTTACTATTTATTTTTGGGCGTTGCATTCTTTCGCAGGTTAGAGTACTTAAATTGCGTTAGGTTAGCTTTTAAGTTGGTCTTTCACAGGTTAGAGTACTTAAATTGCGTTCGGTTAGCTTTCACGTTCGTTAAATATCGTGTATATGTTGGCTGCATTCCGTGATTCCATAGTGTAAACCGCTCCGCGTATGTTGGAGCATGCGCATGGTGTATGATTAGAACTTAGAATCTTTTTGCGTCACATGTTGTAAAGGATCCCTTAAAATGGAAATAAAGAAGTTGAATTCGCAAATTTTTAAACTCTGTACCAAAATATCGCATACCATAGTCCATCTATTGTTAATTATCAATATATGCAGAGATTCTCAACCTGTGAGACGTAGATGTGACTGTCCTCTATAAAATGTTTGATAAAAATGCTTTTCAGAATTCATAACTGACTCATTCGCACTATCGAAAGTGGAGGTTCATGTCCGCGCGGACATAATCTCTCCCTACGTCTCTATCCCGAATGTTTTAAATCATTGCCTGTACTATTTACTTATCTTAAATCAAGGTTAATGTTATTCTCCCACCTCATTCTTGGCCTACAACTGGGCCCTTTCCTTCTGGTATTCCTACACGGAATTTTCATGTCCCTCTTTTATTTCCATTCGTGTCACATGTCCTGCCCATCGTAGTTTACGAGACTTAACTTTTCTTATTATATCATACTTATTATTTATTTTACATGGATACCAACAGATTTTCTAGGGAAAGTCTGAACAATCAACCAATATGAGAAAAAGAAGTCGGGGACGCCCACGAAAGAGATGGACACAGCAGCTATAATACTTGGAGCCGGAACAAACCAAAATGTTCAATCCTAGCAAAAAGATGAAGAAAAATATTATTAATTTTACTAATTAACGGCGCGGCGTAGCCCATTGTTGGGCCTCTCCTTTGTTAGGAGTTACTAGACCAAGTTAATTTTTAGTTACCTTATTTGCATATAGATGTCGTGAATGGCATGTGGTCAACACACCCACTCAATGAGACATCTAACAGGCAACTAAAATATTACTAAAACGTTGAGGTCGGTAAATTTTGCTTAGAATCATTTTTATTCAGGCTTAAGGATCTTTTACGAGCCTCAAAATCTTCTGACTCGGGATCCACAGTTTAAGTCCCTCCCGGAGGACTTGCTTCTTGGATTTTTTCGTCCTAAAAAATCCATCGACCCCGGCCGGGTTCGAGCACGCGACTCTCGGAATCAGAGACAATTACTTCTCTCAAACCAAGTTATTGATATTCTCCCACCTCATTCTTGGCCTAGCAACTAGGCGGTTTGCCTCTGGTTTTCCTACAAGGAATTTCCTTGTCCCTCTTTCATTATCCATTCGTGTCACATATCTTGCCCGTCGCATTCTATCTGACTTATCATAGTTACTTTCCTATCAACATTATGTACCCACACTGTATCAATAGTCTTTGTTCACTCCTATACTAATAATGACCTAATTATCATTCTGTTTTTAGGAAAGTAACTTCAATTTGGAGCACGCCGTAGCGTAGTGGTTAAGGCACTGAGCTACAAGCCGGAAGGTCGAGGGTTCAAGTCCCGGTGGGGTCAGGATTTTAAACTGACCCAAACCCTCTGGCGGCACTATGGCCCTGGGGTCGACTCAGCCTCTAACAGAAATGAGTACCAGACGCTTGTTCTGGGGGTAAAGGCGGCCGTCACGCAGGGCTGACAACCCGGCTGACATCAAGTGCCGATTGTCCAGAAATAGTGGGAGCCTTAACCTCCTACTGCCCAAGGGCCTCCTGAGGCCTGTAGTGGGATTACTTTACTTTGTCCCGCGCCGTAGCCGAGCGGTTAAGGTAGGAAGCCTTGGCGCAGAGCTATGGGACTTGCGCTGGTTCGAGTCTCCATGGGGGAAGACATTTTCTCATGGTATTTCGGCCAGTATGGGACCGGTGCCCACCCAGCATCGTGAGGCAATTGGGTAGCTACAATAAGTAGCGGCTCCAGGTTGAGGAACCAGCTATAACGGCTGGGGGACTCGACATGCTAACCACATGTCACCCCTACACTGGCTGTTGATCATCTACCTCTGTGATTAACACATGTGGATGTGAAGGGCCAGCAGCCGGCTGGTAAAAGGGCAACCGCTGAAAAGTGGAAAGACCCTCAATCGGAACTTCAATTTACGAAAGAGGCCTTGGTATCCATTGACAACGGCATGCACTTGCTCAACTTACTTCCCTAGGAAAGAAAAGTAATTGACTTAATTAATAATGTAAAAAATTTACATACTTAAATTTTTATCAAGTAATAAATACAATTTTATTATATTACACTTATTTTACAGTTTGCTGGTAATACAAAATTAACCGCAGCATTCGCCGCTTCCTCTACATCACAATTAATCATATCTGTAATTAATATGCAGTCTGAAACTGTTATTTAAAATGTCTGCCACTTATTCAGACAACAATAAACAATTGCAGTTGTTTTATCAACATTCCCTTGCTATCAAACAATTGAACTCTTCAAACCAGGATATAAATTCACACGAAATATAAAAATTAAACATAATTATTAGTACAGGAGTGAACAAAATTATATACGCAATTCGGGAAGTAAGTACATTACTATAGTCTAGAACTTACTATTTGCTTAGAGCTCGCTAAAGTTCGGGCTCACAAACACGTCCTCAGCTAGTAATGTACTACTTAGGTAAAATTTAATCACTCACCTCATTTTTTTTTTATTTCAATTTAAACCAGTTGCGGAACTTTAGATTTCAGTTCCATCGTCAGTATCTCCGCTACCGTTGTTCTGTCGTCTTGAACAGCCGTCTTTCGCTCCTTCTATTGGCAGACTGAAAAACCTCGAAACCAGGCCATTCACCCCGGGAATTTCAAAGTTCATCAATTTCTACTTTTCGCTCCTTTGAATGTGGATCTTTTCCCAAACAATGAGATCTTTTGGTTTTTCTATTTGTTTAATAATTAGCCTTCTTTTCGATAAGATGTTTTTCAGACCATGCATGGGCAATCATTGTAGATTTTTCTACTTCCCCTTTCTTTACGTTCCTGAGATGTTATTTTACTCTAGTCTTCAAATGTCTCTTGGTTTTTCCTGCGTAGAATTTGTCACATTCTTCACATTTAATCTGAAAAAAACCCTGATTTGTTTTCTTCTTCTATTTTCTCATTTTTGTTAGGTGTAATCAATCTACTGATGCCATAGTCTTTTTGGGTGCCAACTTTATGTTGATTTTTTTTATTTTGAAACATGTGGTGCTTCAATGGATGATATGTGAATTTCCTGAATTTTACATTTTCTTCTTTTCTTTTTAGAAGAGTGCTTTGATTAATAAATGTTTGTCTTTTGAACTTGTTTATTTTCTTGTGTATCATTCTTTCTTCAAGACCAGTTTTTTGTAGCCACGTCGATTATGTGTTCTTTTCCTTTTTCATAATTTTCTTTGTTCATAGGTATGTTCACTAATCTATGTGTCAGACTATTGAAAACTGCTTCTTTGTGAGCTATGTGATTGAAACCTGAAGCTTTTTATATAGTTATCTATGTGTCTTCTTTCTGTATATTCCAAATTCTATCTTATTTTCTTCATTCCTTCTTAAGTTGAGATCTAAAAATGGTATTTCCCTATTAATTTCGGTTTCCATAGTGAACATATAGTTTGACTTTGAATGTTCAATAATTTCAACGCATCATCTATCTGTTTATGATTATGTCATCCACATATCTGCAGCAGAACTTGAAAATTAATGATGTCCACTAATTATCTTGTGTTCAAAATTCCCCATGAATATATTAGCTAAGAATGGAGATAAAGGGTTTCCCATCGAAAGTCCTGAATTTCGTTTGTAGAATCTTCCTTTGTAGGTGAAAAACATATTATCAATATATAATTAGTGAAAGTTTTGTATTCAAATATCTTTTCTTTTTCAATCTCATTTCTGTTCAGCCAATTTTCTAAAATGTCCATAGTTTTGTCCTTAGGAATGTTTGGAAACAAGGAAACAACATCAAAAGAAACTAATCTGTCTGATGATTGCAGTTGTATGTTTTGTAGTTTCTCTACTGATTCATATGCATTTTCTATTGATTTTTTTTTAATTTCAACATAAGCTTGCACCCAAAAAGACTATGGCATCAGTAGATTGATTACACCTAATAAAAATGAGAAAATAGAAGAAGAAAACAAATCAGGGTTTTTTTTAAATGTGAAGAATGTGAGAAATTTTACATTGAAAAAACTAAGAAAATTTGAAAACTAGAGTGAAAGAACATCTCAGGAACGTAAAGAAAGGGAAAGTAGAAATATCTGCAGTGATTGCCCATGCATGGTCTGAAAAGTATCTTATCGAAAAGAAGGCTAAATTATTAAAACAAATAGAAAAACTAATAGATTTCATTGTTTGGGAAAATATCCACATTCAAAGGAGCGAAAAGTAGAAATTGATGGACTTTGAAATTCCCGAGGAGAATGACCTGGTTTCGAGGTTTTTCAGTCTGCCAATAGAAGGCTCTTCAAGACGACAGAACAGCGGAGATACTGACGATGTAATTGAAATCTAATGTTCCGCAACTAGTTTAAATTAAAATAAGAAGAACAATATGAGGTGAGTGATTAAATTTTACCTAAATGAATATGACTCATAGTGTGAATGCCTAAAATAAGTAATGTACTACTTCCTTCCCTTGTTG
Source organism: Diploptera punctata (assembly GCA_030220185.1). Classification (NCBI taxonomy): domain Eukaryota; kingdom Metazoa; phylum Arthropoda; class Insecta; order Blattodea; family Blaberidae; genus Diploptera; species Diploptera punctata. The sequence continues at coordinate 417,199 of JASPKZ010004563.1, forward strand.
TTACTCTACTCGCCTGTCTCTTCGTTTTTTTTATGTTCCAAAAAAAATGTTAAGAACTTTGTTCTCAAATACTAGTAATATTTTCTCTTCTGGAACATACAATGACAATGAAGTTCTATGAGCAAATTATAAGTTCCATTGCGAGAAAACAAAAAATACAGGCGTCAGAGCTTTGGAAATGTTTCCCTAAAATATGAGCTTTCAAGTCAAGGTAGAAACTTAATTTGTGGCATGTACGGTACATCCATGTTAATATATAATAACCAAATGTACAAGTTTCATTTCCGTAGCATCAAGAGTTATTAAGTTATTGAGATTTTGGTTTTAACAAAAGACTCATATACATAGATTCAATAAGATGTGTACAATAGCATATTAATTTCAAAAGTTTCATTATTTTCCTAGGAGAGATGAAAAAAATTAATCTACTCGACATTACTTTTTTTAAATATTTTTTGGTATAGATCAAGATATATTTTACTTTTTAAATTTGATAAATTAATAATATATAAAATTATGAAATTATTAGTGTGTGCAGAACATCCTGAAAACATTTCAGACCGACATTGTAAACATTATAGGAGACGTTAGATTTTGAACATAACAAAATGAGCTTTATGTAGAAATATGAAAAAAAAAAATGTAAAGTCTTCATGCATGTTAAGGATAGTCATTTAAAAACAGACTATAAAAAGTCTGATCAGGTACTAGGGGATTTAGAACGAGAGAAAATACTAAACTTGACAGACCAGGAAGGCAATACCTATATACTACAATATGATCATTGTAGCTAAAGCCCTATAATGGGTATTTTAAAAGCGCAGCCATTTAAATATGACGTCATTATACCATGTTCTAAGTGCCATGGGTTCATGAAACTGGCAATATGTAGAGAAAGGCACTTTTTTTCCCTACAAAATACAAAAATTGTGATTTTTAACCGAACATTGTCAATTTTCATCCATTGTCCCCTTAAATCTTAACGTCCCATGTAAGATATTGCCGATGTTGGCAACAGTGGTTATAATTATGTTAGAATGAAAGAAAAAAAGACGATCGTGAGGGAGTATTGTAGTGAAACTAGTTATGCTGCATGGATAAGACGCAGGAACTCGTTTAACTGAGTTCCGTCCGCGTGTAGAGATAAGGGAATTACAACCTAACAATAGTTATATATGTCATTCTGTGAAGCTTATCGGCGCCATGTCCGCTCCTGACTTATGAATCAAACTTTAAGTACAGATTCCTTCCAGTACCAAATGTTCCGATTTGGTATAAAAAATATATATTTATTTAAGGCAGTGATTCCAGTGAAAATTAATCAATTTTAAGTTCAAATGATTACTAAAAATGGTGCAGAGGATCGGTGTACAAACCCTATATACAGTATATAAAAATCAATTGCCGTGCGTTAGTCTGGCAAAAAACTCGAAAATAGCTCGACCAATTTTGATGAATTATTTTTGTGTGTATCTGATTGGGTCCCTCGATGGTTTAGATTTACAATTCGACCTCTAAAACCATTAGATATAGGAGTTCACCTTAAGTGAAAATTTAAAAATCGCTCTAGCGGTCACATTTTTTCGCTGTTTCACGACGAAACTCATTACATCGTATTAAAATAAACCATGGTAGGTATTATCGAAAAATGAGTGAAATCCGACAAATAGAAATGGACGTTTACCTGAACCCCGAAATTTAAAAAATTCCTAAACGACTGGACCAATTTTGATTATGATTTTTTTTTTGTGCGAGTCCCTGGAGGGTTAGCCTTTAGATTCACAATTGATCCCTCTAAATCATTAGATGTAGGAGTTCACATGAAGTGAACATTTTGAAAAATCGCTCTAGTGGTCAGATTTTTCGATGTTTCACAACAAAATTCAGTATAACATATTAAAATAGTCGACCGTTGTGGTCTCGAGGTAGCGCGCTGCCTTCTCACGCAGCGGGACTGGGTCCGATCCCCGCTCGGGACAATATTTCTGGGTAACGTTTTTATCGGGGTTTTTCCTCGCCTGTAAGACAAATGTCAGGAAAACTATAAGGCCCAAACGGTCCCCGAAATCATTCGGCCATCATCATCCTTATCATTATCATCATCATCACCATCATCATCATCATCCTTCACCGGTTTGGGAAACAACGGGAAGCTACCACACCACCAATTCCCTAGTAAAGCTTCAAAGCATAGCATGAAAATGCTATGATTGCAGTGAAAGACCGGCCCTCGGGCAGAATTATTATGGATGGATGGATATTAAAATAAACCGAGGTAGGTATTATCAAAAAATGAGCGATATCTGACAATTAGGAGTGGAGGTTTACCTGAAATCCGGAATTAAAAACTGACTAGCAACCGCCATGTTTGGTTCGTCTTAGCGTATCAACTTTTAGTATTTAATTTATTTAGGCGTAGTAGCGCACGCCGGGTATTAGGTAGTGGAATATAAACTGTCATGGTTATTCGCTATTCAGTGCTATTTACAATGGTGTAACAGAAAAATGTTGGACCTTAACTTTGTTTTGTCATGAGTTACTGGATCAAGTTAATTTAGTTAAGCTTATTTCCCTAAATATGTCATGAATGGTATGCGGTCAACGCACCGACCCAATATGACATCTAGCAGGAAATTAATGTATTACTATGAAGATGGAGATCGGTAAATTTTGCTTAGAGGCCTCTTTATTTAGGCTTAAGGTTCTTTTGCGAGCCTGTAAATCTTTAGTATCGAGTCCACGGCTTCGATAATTGCGTCTGCTGTAGCGATTTTTAATTTACGCAAATACCTTTCTTAATGATCCTAGTTAACGAACTCTATATGCCTATTTCATCCATCCATAGTAATTCTGCCCGAAGGCAGGTCCTTCACTGAGATCATAGCATGTTCATGCTATGCTTGCAGCTTTACTAGGGAATTGTAGATATGGTAGCTTCCCGTTGTTTTCCACACCGGTGAATGATGATGATGATGATGATGATAATGATAAGGATGATGATGATGATGGCCATATGATTTCGGGGACCGTTTGGGCCTTAAAGATTTCCTGACATTTGTCTTACAGGTGAGGAAAAACCCCGATAAAAACCTCATCCAGAAAAACTGCCCGGACCGGGGAACGAAACCGGGCCCGCTGCGCGACAAGGCAGCACGCTACCTCGAGACCACAGCGGTGGACTATATGCCTATTGAATACTGTGAAATTAGAGAAACAGTATATATATATATATATATATATATATATATATATATATATATACATTTTACTAATAGAATAGATGATTTATAAGATTTTTTTTAAACAGGTTTACATTCTGACAACATCAATAGGTAGTCTTTGTAGGAAAATTTGTTGACCAAAGAGAGATGAGCAGACAGGCGAATGGAGATGACTACATAACAGTGAGCTGCATGATCTTTATAGGAAGTCAGATGTAATAAGAACAGTTAAGTCTCGCAGACTGTGATGGGCAGGGTATATGGTATGAATGGGGAATAAAATTCGGGCAATAAAATTCCTTGCAGGAAAATCAGAGGGAAAGCGCCCAGTTGGCACCCTAAAAATGAGGTGGGAGAATAATATTAACCATGGTTTGAGGCAAGTGGTTTATACACGTGATGACTGTAAAACATTATCCCAGGATAGAGATTTATGGAAACCTTATGGGTTTGATAGACCCAGTTAATTAGTTAGTTAGTCATTGTACCAAGTCATCATTTTTGTATTAACTAACTCACTGGCTCTATCGAACCCGTAGGTTCATGCCCGCGAGGACATAAGCTCTCCATACATCCCTATTCTGAGCTAATGTTTTCTAATTATCCCCTGTAAAATCTACTTGCATCAAATCATGGATAATTTTATTATCCCACCTCATTCTTTGTCTATCAACTGGGAATTTTCCCTCTGATTTTCCTACAAGAAGCTTCCATGCACCTCTTTCATCCCCCATACGTGTCACGTGTCCTGCCCGTCGCACTCAACGAGACTTAACTGATCTTATTAAATCTGGTTTCCTACACATGTCATGTAGCTCACTATTATTTTTTGTACTCAGGTTCTAAAAATCTTATTTTTGAAATCAGCGTGCTATCATACATTATAGGATACCAATTTGATAACATTTTACAAAATCAGAAAGGATTTTCAAATTCTGAAGGAAAAAAACTACCTCAATAGCAGTTTCCTTCAAAATTCGGTAAAAAACAGACAGAAATAGGCGTTGAAGTAATGTATTTATTTCAACGCTCGCTCCAGAGACATAAAGATGAGAGAAATAACACGTATTTTTCCTGTTTATATTTCTGACACGTTCCAAATTGGTTCTTCAACATCTAAAACAGCACTTCTCTCAAAAGATATTGATTGCGCCGATCGTGCAGATATTTGTAATACCGACTGATGTAGTCACTTGATGGCGGTACTATCTACTGTCGCCAGATGGCAGCAGTGGCTATGAACATAGAGAAACACTGTTAACATAAATAAAACTGTGTCATTTTGTTAATGGACCAATTTCTATGACTGAAACGAATTCATTGTTCGGACTGTAAACGCTGGCGTTTCTCTCGTTTAATTGCATACAATAAAACTCTATTGAATTTATATTTGTTTCGCTTATGAACGCAAGACGCAAATATTTATTTTAATCAAACTACAATAGTTTACTTACGTAATAGTGTTTCTTTTTAATTCTGAGGATGGCAAAATACATCTTCTACCGCAATCAAATTATTATTATCTCTGACTCTAAGTGCCTCGCATATTACATGTGTTAATTTTATAATTGTTTTATTATTCTAACCAAGTTCAATGCTAGGGGTTAACCGTATAGAATTGGCCCTGTTCGATCCCAACTCGGAAAACAACTTCCTAACTACTTAACTCACTGACTATATCGAACCCGCAGGTCCATAGCCGCGCGGGTATAAAATCTCCATTCTTCCCTATCCTGAGCTAATATTTTCCAATCATCCCCTGTATAATCTATTTCCCTCAAATCATGGTTAATTTTATTTCCCCATCTCATTCTTGGTCTACTAACTGGCCGTTTTCCTTCTGGTTTTCCTACAAGAAGCTTCCGTGCTCCTCTTCCATTCCCCATTCGTGCCACATGCCCTACCCATAGCAGTGTACGTGACTTAACTGTTCTTATTATATATGGCTTCCTATAAAGACCATATAGCTCACTGTTATGTAGTCTTCTCCATTCACCCATCTGTTCATCTCTCTTTGGTCCAAAAAATTTCCTAAGAACTTTATTCTCTAACACTCGAAATCTCCTTTCCTCTCATAAAGTAAGGGTCCATGTTTCACATTTATATAATATAACTGGCATAATAACAGTTTTATATATTTTCAGTTTAAGTCCATCGCTGTGGTCTCGGGGTAGCGTGCTGGCCTTGTCACGCAGCGGGCCCGGGTTCGATCCCCGGTCGGGACAGTTTTTCTGGGTGAGGTTTTTATCGGGGTTTTTCCTCACCTGTAAGACAAATGTCAGGAAAACTTTAAGGCCCAAACGGTCCCCGAAATCATATGGCCATCGCAATCATCATCATCATTCATATTCATCTTAGGTTAATCTTAGGATTAGGGACTCTCCTGGCGCACCATTAGAATCATCATCACCCATCATATCATCGGGGCAACGTAACCCCGCCTTCCAGGCGCCGCAACCTCAGAAGTGGGTTACAAGTACGCCATGCCAGGGGAGAAACCACTAGTGCAATGGATTTAAGCCCCATATATAAGGAAGGAACTCTATCTTTTGTTAGAAGGCAATGACAGTAATGTCGAAAGAGAAACCTGGGGCATTTGAAAAAAAAAATATTTTTTTCAGTTTAAAGTTCTTTGAAAGGAGTTTAATTTTTTTGTGTATCTCATTCCTGTTTGTAATTATTGTTCCTAAATATTTGAATTGAGCCTCTTCTTCAAAATTTCCCTCATTTGTCACTAATTGTCCATTTCCAATACATATATGGTCCACCGCTGTGGTCTCGAGGTAGAGTGCTGCCTTGTCACACAGCGAGCCCGGGTTCGATCCCCGCTCGGGGCATTTTTTCTGGGTGATGTTTCTATCGGGTTTTTTTTCACCTGTAAGACAAATGTCAGGAAATCTTTAAGGCCCAAACGGTCCCCGAAAACATATGGTCATCATCATTCTTATCATTATCATCATCATCCTTCACCGGTGTGGAAAGCGACGGGAGGCTACCACACCTACAATTCCCTAGTAAAGCTGCAAGCATAGCATGAAAGTGCTATGATTGCAGTGAAGGACCTGTCCTCGGGTAGAATTACTATGGATGGATATATATAATGTATTTCTATGTGTGAACATATATTTAGTTTTATTGATATTTACTTCCAGTCCCAATTTCTTAGTGTTATTCAATAGAGTGTGCGTGTTGGCCCTTAGTATATATCGCCTCGCTATCGACTAATAATACATCATCAGCATAAACTAACAGCTTATTAATACCACTTAGTTAAAGGCCTTCTTCAATTATTATCATCTCATCATCATCATCACTCCAGGGATTAGGCAATTGCCCGTTCCGACTTCATAATGCATCAGCCCAACGTCTTCTAGGTCTTCCAACATCACGCCTTCCTCTTGCTTGATAATTTCTTGCTAACAATGGATTCTCCGATTCTAAATACCTCGAATATTATCTATGTTAATTTTAATATTGTTTTATTTTTCTGATCAATGTCATTGCTATATTATATGGATGCAAAACATGGCTTAAATTAGGGAATTTCTCGGCAATCGAATTTATGTTTGGATTTTACTGGTTTAGGGAGTATATATTTTTGTTACTTAATGCGTAAGTTTTGCGGGAAAACAAATATGGCGGCCGTTAGAACGATTTTTAAAATCAGGTTTTCAGGTAAACCCCCACTCCTAATTGTCGGATTTCGCTGATTTTTTTTTTTTTTGATAACACATTTCTCGTTTTATTACAACGGCATACATCGGGTTTCGTTGCGAAAAATCGAAAAAAATTGTGGGGAGTTTGAGCGTTAGCAAATACACACATACATATACAGTATATATGCTAGGTAATACCCGGAGTGCGTTGCAACGCCTAAATAAATAAATTATTAAACGTTAAATAAATTGTGTGGTATACGCACGAACCAAACATGGCAATCATTTCAGATTTCAAGTAAACATCCACTTCTAATTGTCGAATTTCGCTCGTTTTTTGATAATATCTACATCGGTTTATTTTAATAGGATACGAATGCTAAGTTTCGTTATGAAACATCGAAAATGATTACCGCTAGAGCGATTTTTAAATTTTCACTTAAGGTGAACTCCTACACCTAATGGTTTTAGAGGGTCCAATTGTGAAACTAAACCATCCAGGGACCCAATCAAACACAACAAAAAAATGTTTATCAAAATCAGTCCAGTGGTTTAGGACGAGTGCATAGACAAACCCACGTACAGAAGAATTATATGTGTCGAGTGCTAGAACAACCTCAATACCTTCGGAATTTGGGAAAAAGTAGAGTTTACTCGGGATTGTCTCCGCTAGAAGTGATATTCATTAACAAATGATAAATAACTGGAGTTTAAAATATAAACACAACTGGTGCAACAAAGAGAAACAAGGAATGGAGTGCTCTCCAGTTTGAAGAGACACTTTTCAAATATCGAGTTCAGCTCTTAATAAATACGATAAAACTCCAGGTGACACAAACAGTTTTCATCAGTGGCGGCTGGTTGTTCAAACAAAAATAATGTCAATCTGCAAGAACTATTCTATGATGTGCAGTATAAAGCAGAATATGTGGCACGAATGGGAATGAAAGTAGTGCTTGCAAGCTACTTCTAGGAAAACGAGAGGAAGACGCTCTGTTAGTAGACCAAGAATGATGTGGAAGAATAACATTAACCATGATTTCAGGGAAATAATTCATACAGGGGATGATTGGAAACCATTAGATCAGAGTAGAGATGTGTAGAGATATAATATCCGTGCGGCCATGAACCTACGGGTTCGATAGTGCCAGTGAGTTAATTAGCTGAAACGCACTCCTCTTCTGTTTTTTCATTGTTCTATGTTTTCTTTCGGTGAAATACGATTTTTATAAAATAAAGTCTGGAAGGTTGAACTCTTTGGATCTTAAAAATGTCTTTACATTTGTCTTACAGGTGATTATATATATATATATATATATATATATAATGTGTTTGTGTGTGTGTTTTTTTAAAGCTCTAGAAGCTGCAATATTTTTTTGTTGACGAAACTCGGTATCCATCCATAGTAATTCTGCCCGAAGGCATTTTCATGCTATGCTTGCAGCTTTACTAGGGAATTGTAGGTGTGGTAGCTTCCCGTTTCTTTCCACACCGGTGAAGGATGATGATGATATCCATATGATTTCGGGGACCGTTTGGGCCTTAAAGTTTTCCTGGTATTTCTCTTACAGGTGAGGAAAAACCCCGATAAAAACCTCACCCAGAAATACTGCCCCGACCGGGCGGGGGATCGAACCCGGGCCCGCTGCGTGACAAGCCAGCACGCTACCTCGATACCACAGCGGTGGACAAACTCGGTATATAGCAATCAATTAACAAAAGTGAGAAAGAGATCGTTAACCAACAAAATCAAACATTAGAAGTGTGGGTTCACCTGAATCGAAAATTAATATTTATTTATTTATTTATTTATTTTAGCTGCGACAACATTACGTTTTTCGTAATGAAGCTCGGCATATGCCATTAAAATAAAACTAGAAAATCACTTTAATCAGCCGCGGTGGACTAGTGGTTATGCTCCTTGCCTCTGGTCCCGAGGGTCGCGGGTTCAAACCCGGCCGGGGTCGATGGATTTTTTTTAGGACGGAAAAATCCAAGGAGCAAGTCCTCCGGGAGGGACTTTAAGCCGTGGGTCCCGAGTCTGAAGATTTTCAGGCTCGTAAAAAATCCTTAAGCCTGAATGAAAAGGCCTCTAAGCAAAATTTACCTAATTTTCCCGTCCTAGTACTACCTTGGTTTCCTAGATGTCGGTATGAGGCGGAACGCTGACCACTCAAAATGACATCTATACGAAAACAAGTGTAACTAAATTAGTATGGTTCAATCTTCCCCGTAGGAGGAGAGCGCTTAAATCTCTGTAAAGGGAAAACATGGGCTTACAAAAAAAATCACTTTAGAAAAAACAGCGAAGTGGTGGTTTACTTTAAGGTCGAAATTTGAAATTCGCTCTAACAGCTGCCATCTTTCTTTTCTCGTGAAGAAATTTTCACGATTTTCTTTAAAATATTAATTAAAAAGACCTGATTACTTACTTACTTACTTACTCATTGGCAGTATTGAACCCGTAGGTTCATGGCCGCGCGGATATAAGCTCTCTATACAACCCTATCCTGAGCCAACCCAAATCATAGTTAATTATATTATCCCACCTCATTATTGGTCTACCAACTGGGCTTCTCCCCTCTTGTTATCCTACAAGAAACTTCCATGCGACTAATGAAAGGTATTTGAAGAGAATGTATTATTAATATAATTGATAGGTTTAAAAGGTAAATAGGAGTGAAGTAAAGTATTCATGTGTTTTTATTTAATTTCATTTTAAAAAAGTAATATTTATTCCATAAAGCAGTCTAACTGCACCTTACATTCCACTTACTTAGGATTTCGGTTAGTTTACGCAATCTCTGTGTAACAGACTTTTTGATTCCATGTTGAGCTGCAAGAGCCAAGAAATCTTGAAAAAAACAAGTTTTGACGTTGAATTAGATAAATCGCCACCAGTTGGATGGAGTTGGGCCGAGTTTGAACCCTGGAAGCAGCAGACCCCGTGCTGAAAGGATGACTGAAATAATTACAGCATTTTAATACTTTAATCCAGGCAGCGCTAACTGTTAATCAATACCCGGGCTTTGTGTGTGCAATCAATACAAACTGATTTACAATAAAAAAACTCTTCTTTCCACTTAACACATTTACCTCTCTCAAATCCAAGGAACAGATGCTCCGGCCGTGCGTCCCGAGTCTCAAGATTTTCAGGCTCGTAAAAGAATCTCAAGTCTGAATAAAAAGGCTTTCTGAGCAGAAATTAACCGATCTTTATCCATCCAAGTAACACCTTATTTTCTTACTACGAGGGGACATACTAACCACATGTAATTCGCTGACATCTATAATAATAACGAGTCCACCGCTGTGGTCTCGAGGTAGCGTGCTGTCTTGTCACGCAGCGGGCCCAGGTTCGATCCCCGCTCGAGAAAAGTTTCCTGGGTGAGGTTTTTTCAGAGCTTTTCCTCGCCAGTAAGACAAATGTATCTTCTTGTATATTGTAAGCCCATGATTCCCTTAACAGAGATTTAGGCGCTCTCCCCCTAGAGGGAAGAATTTGAACCATACTAATTTAGTTACACTTGTTTTCGTATAGATGTCATTTTGAGTGGTCCGTGGTCAGCGTTCCGCCTCATGCTGACATCTAGGAAACCAAGGTAGTACTAGGACGGGAAAATTCGGTAAATTTTGCTTAGAGGCCTTTTCATTCAGGCTTAAGGATTTTTACGAGCCTGAAAATCTTCAGACTCGGGACCCACAGTTTAAAGTCCCTCCCGGAGGACTTGCTCCTTGGATTTTTCCATCCTAAAAAAATCCATCGACCTCTGCCGGGTTTGAACCCGGGACCCTCGGGACCAGAGGCAAGGAGCATAACCACTAGTCCACCGCGGCCGAATAAGACAAATGTCAGGATACTTTAAGGCCCAAACGGTCCCCGAACATCATCTGGACATCATTATCATCAATATCATATTCACCTCATTACGTTAAATTTAGGTTTAAGGCCTCTCCTGGTGCATCATTACCCATCGTCATCGCTCATCATATCGTTGGGGTAGCGTAACCCCGCCTTCCAGGCGCCCCTGAAATAACGAATGACAAACAGATGGCATTGAATAATAATAATAATAATAATAATAATAATAATAATAATAATAATAATAATAATAATAATAATAATAATAATAATAATAATAATAATAATAATAATAATAGCTTTATTTTACTTGGCAGAGTTAACGGAAATATGAGTAAGTAAATAAGTCTGATTAAGAAAATTGCCAGTAGGGGAGTACCCATGCTCCCAGCGGGACGAACAGGGAACAATCAAATCATAGTTAATGTTATTCTTCAGCCTCATTCTTGGTCTACCAATTGGATGGTTTTCCTATATAAGAAGTTTTCATTACCCATTGGTGCCATCACAGTCTTCGAGACTTAACTGTTCTTATTACATGTGGTATCCCATAAAAATCATATAGGTCAGTGTTATGTACTTTTCTCCATTCACCTGTCTGTTCATCTCACAATCTAAAAATTTTCGTAAGAATTGTATTCTCTAAATTCTTAATCTTCTCTCCTCCCTTAAAGTAAGTGCCCATGTTTCAGATCCATATAATATAACTGGGAGAATAACTGTTTTATATATTTTTGCTTTCTTCGCCCGTCCTTGCGAAATTGTGGTGAGTGCTTCTGACTACAATTTATGGGGTACCGGGTTAAATTCCCGGTTAGACCACAGGAATTTTAACTTAATGGGAATTTCTTTATGTGTAGCCTATAGAGTCAGGTCTCTTATACTAAGCGAAGAAAACAACCTAAAAGAATTCAATAAATAATAGTTTAAAAACTGAAACAACACACTTTATTAGAAAACCGAACTAAAAAATAAAAAATAATTTTAATTTCCAATACGCTTGGGATAAAATTAAAGTGGTCAACAAAAAAAATCATCTCCAACACGTCTAGAATAAAACTTGAGTTATCTACAAAAAAAATAATTTTACCATCAAACTGCGTGGGGTGTTCTATATCAATCAATATATTTGATAATAAACAGATATTGGTAAAAGTAAAGTCTCTAAGAAGAAAACGTAAAAACCATAAAAGGCACCCCACGCTTTTGATGGTAAAATTATTTTGTTTGTAGATAACTCTTAGTTTTATTCCAGATGTGTTGGAGATGATTTTTTTGTTGACCACTAATTTAATCCCAAGCGCGTTGGAGATTAAAATTATTTTTCATTTTTTAGTTCGGTTTTCTAATAAAGCGTGTTGTTTTAGTTTTTTTAAACCATTATTTATTTTTTATTTTTAGATTGGTTTTCTAATAAAGCAAAGCATGTTGTTTTAGTTTTTTAAAACTATTATTTATTATTTTAATTTTAAGTTTAATTGATTGTCATAAACCGGAATCCCATGAAAATGTAATTGCTTACGATATGTTTAGTGTCTAGGCACGAATATAATTATATTTTTTAATTATTATTATCTAACATTATTATAATATTTTTGAATATTTTAATATAGATAAATAGTTACAGTTAATCGTATCCTTCTCATATTTTTTGGATAAATTACAATGTGGTAAGTTTACAAAATTGTCATTAATATTTTACAGAATAAGATAAAAATGTAAATATCTTTAAATTCGATACTATTGTAGTATGAGCTAAAAGTAATACTCTTCTAAAAAATCCTCCGGGCAGGATATGAACTAGGGACCTATGGATTACTGAAATTATATACCACTACAGTCCGCCGCTCTACCAACTGAGCTACCAGTGGATATAATATTAATTCCTTACAGCGATGGACTAAAAAGTCGATACGTCCGCAACCTATTATACCGGTCTTTATTTTTTTTTGATGTCCTGATGATCTTAGAAAAAAATTATGAAATTACTGTATTGTCATAGGTCCTTTATAAGTATACAAAGTTTCAAGTCGATGCAATGTTTTTGAAGTGGGTGAAAATCGTGTAGAAAGATTCCGGTACATAGATAGACAGATATATGTCAAGCTAATATAAAGCGCATAAAAATAGCATTCTAAGTCGAATGTTATAATATTGGCATACAAATCACAAGATAGTCTGTTAATAATCCCTTTCCACAGCACTTCCTCTTATCCTCTTCATTTCACAGTAGCCTCTGCCCGCTCCTGGAATTCCTCCCTCAAGATATCAGGAGTTGCCCATTCTCACAGACTTCTGATCAGAGCTTGTGACTACAGCTCATGACGTCCTGGATTCGATTCCTGCGCAAACCCAAAGGATTTCTTCCTTAAACGGAATGATTTTTGTTGTCATCCGAGCTTAAGTTTAGGTTTAAGTACTCTCCTAGTGCTCCTTTATCAGTTATCATTTATCACCCATCATATCATCGTAGTTCCACCGCTGTGGTCTCGAGGTAGCGTACTGCCTTATCAGGCAGCAGGCCTTGGCTCGATTCCCGGTAGGGACAAACTTCCTGGGTGAGGTTTTTTCCGGGGTTTTTCTTAACCAGTAAGACAAATGTCAGGTATCTTTGAGGCCCAAAAGTCCCCGAACATCATTTGGCCATCATCATCATCATCCTTCGGTGTGGAAAGCAACCACACCTATAATTCCCTACTAAAGCTGAAAACATGGCATGCAAATGTTATGATTGCAGCGAAGGACCTGCCCTTGGGCACAACTCTACAGAAGAGAATATCATAGGAGTAACTTAAGTTGGAATTTTAAGGACCAAATAGTCCCCAAAAACCTTCTGGCGGTCACAATCATCCACGTCCTAATTGTCTGATTTAGTGTGAGTTAATGTGTTGTCTGAAGGAGGCCCTCTGTGGCCTAGAGTTTAACCGGTTGGTGCGGGGCGTGAAAAGTACCTACAGAGGAAGAGGTTTAACTAATTTTAAGAAATAAATAACAAGTGACTGTAGTTGCTGTGAAGTGAGTGTACCAGGGGGTGGAAACAAAGGGATTTAATTCCGAACAGAATAAGTTTAAATTTAGAGGCTAAACCGGTGTTATGGGAAATCAATATGTAATGATGAGCGATGTCCATACAACATTCTTTATACACGCTATTCCATCCATCTTCCTGTCTCTACACGTTGTGTCAAAAGTTTTGTGATGAAACCAAACATGTTCTTTTTAATAAATTAGCGTCCTCGAATCTTATTTTTTCAAATGAATGTGATATGTAGTATAACAATATCCACATCGCGACTGGCCTCACATCCACATGTGTTAATCACACAGGTAAACTATGATCCACACAGTAACTTACAGGGGTGACATGTGGTCAGCATGTCGTGTTACTCAGCCCTTATAACTGGTTTTCTGAACCTGGAGTCGCTATTTATTGTAGCTGCATAAATGCATCACGATGCTGGGTGGGTTCCGCTCCCATACTGGCCGAAATTCCATGACAAAATGTATTCCCCCATGGTGACTCGAACCAGCGCAAGTCCCGTAGCTCTGCGCCAAGGCTTCTTACCCTAACTACTTGACTACGTCATCAATGCTCAATGGCATTTCAGAAGTCCACCTGCATGTAAACTCAATACCCATACCATCCCCGCGCGGGGACTTTCTTTCACAGGGATGATAGTATGTTGCTGTACGGAGCGAAACATGAACGTTCAACAACAAATGTGCTCACAGACTGTCAGCTGTTGAAACGAACTTTTGGAGCACGGCTGCAAGAAAATCCACGTTGTATGAAGAAAGTAAAACTGAAATAGTACATAGGAATGAGATGCACAAAGAAATTAAACATAGGCTCAATTCTGGAAATGCATGCTATTATGCATTGCAGAGACTCTTGATGTCCCAACTCCTTTCAAAAAACGTTAAACTGAAAATATAAAAAAACTATTATTCTACCAGTTATATTATATGGGTGCGAAACATGGACTCTTACTTTAAGGGAGGAAAGGAGATTACAAGTATTTGAGAATAAAGTACTTAGGACATTTTTTGGACCAAAGAGAGATGAACAGACAGGTGAATGGAGAAGACTACATAGTTATGATATTATTTCTATTTTACGATAAACTTATTTCTTAAGGGCCAAGATCATATGCATTGCAATTTAAATCCGAGCGATAGAGGACCGAAAATGCACAAAAGTCTCGTTTTTCAAGCTTGAGATTCTCTTACGTCCAGCAAATCTAGACAGCGAACTAAACTATTTAGTTCGCTTCCTAATGAACCTCGTCTAAGGATTTGTATGCCCTGAAAATTCACACTAATTGTCCGTGATTGGACCAATGCATTTCTAAATCTAACAGCAAGTATGCTAACCACTATTCCACCTGTATCGATTACAGCACCTATGTTGGGAGAGGGGGCGAAGGAGAGAGAAGAAAGTATATTACGATGCGAGGTTGGGAAGTAGTTTTTACAGAAGTGAGGAAATGTTTAAAAACTGAGCGACAGCAAATTTTTGAATTTCTGAGATTCTTTAAAACACTTTACAAATGTGCCTTGTACGTCATTTTTTGAACGATGGTGTTTTCAAAATAATAAATAAGAGTAAAATAATAACATATTTGTTGGAAATATTTGCGTTCATTATAAACAACTGACTAACGTTAACAGTGTGGGCAATGTTTATTAGTTGAGACTACAGCAGGTCGTGACATCAATCAGTCATAAAATGGCGGCAAGTACACATGTATTGTTTTATATTGTTTCAAATAAAGTTCAGTTCACTTAAAATGCAGTGATTTGTTTCGTATAATGTGTATTAACACAACCTTTAGGATATATTTTTGTATATACATTGTACGTAGTATATATAAAAGGGCAGTGGTTTTACTTCCCGCACGTGGTTTGTAATATGTAATATTACAGTTTAGTTATTTAGGTTGGCAACCCCGAAATTAGGAAGTTGAACTTTTAATCATGGCCGTCATTGCTGTAAGTAAGACAAAACGCACTATCGCGCAAAAATATATAAAACATGGACTCTTACTTTAAGGGAGGAGAAAACTTTACAAGTTCTTAGCAAAAAATTTGGACCAAAGAGAGATGAACTGACAAGCGGATGGAGAAGACAACATAACAGTGAGCTACATGCTATTTATAGGAAACCAGATATAATAAGAACAGTTAAGTCTCATAGGCTGCGATGGGCAGGACATGTGGCACGAATGGGAAATGAAAGACGGCACGAAAGCTTTTTGTCAGAAAATCAGACGGAAAACGCCCAGTCAGTAGACCAAGAATCAGCTGGAAGAAGAAAATTAACCATGATTTTAGGGAAGTATATTATACAGGGGATGATTGGAAAACAATAGCTCAGGAAGGGATGTATGGAGAGCTTTCGTCCGCGCGGCTATGAACTTACGGTTTCGGTAGTGCCAGTGAGTTAGTTTGTTTGTTTGTTATTCTACACTGGAGAAATAATTGACATAAAAAAATAGTATTGCTATCATTGAAGAGATTGAAAAGATTTGGACATATACCAAAAATGATGACAGAATGCCAAAGATGGTGATTCAAATACCTAGGAACAATAATCACAAATAGGAATGAGATGCACAAAGAAATTAAACATAGGCTCAATTCTGGAAATGCATGCTATTATGCATTGCAGAGACTTTTGATGTCCCAACTCCTTTCAAAAAACGTTAAGCTGAAAATATATAAAACTATTATTCTACCAGTTATATTATATGGGTGCGAAACATGGACTCTTACTTTAAGGGAGGAAAGGAGATTACGAGTATTTGAGAATAAAGTTCTTAGGAAAATTTTTGGACCAAAGAGAGATGAACAGACAGGTGAATGGAGAAGACTACATAACAATGAACTACATGGTCTTTATAGGAAGCCAGATATAATAAGAACAGTTAAGTCCCGTAGACTGCGATGGGCAGGACATGTTGCACGTATGGGGAATGAAAGACGTGCATGGAAACTTCTTGTAGGAAAGCCAGAAGGAAAACGCCCAGTTGGTAGACCAAGAATGAGGTGGGAGAACAACATTAACTATGATTTGAGGGAAGTAGATTATACAGGGAATGATTGGAAAGCATTAGCTCAGGATAGGGATGTATGGAGAGCTTATGTCCGTGCGGCCATGAACCTACGGGTTCGATAGTGCCAGTGAGTAAGTAAGTAAGTATGCCAAAGATGGTGCTGGACTGAAAGAGGAAGAGGCGAGAATTAGCATCAACGACAGAGGAGGTTGTAGGAAGGCCGCTGCATCTTGTAACAAATTCTAAATAAAATTATTAATATTTTAAAGAAGCGGTGGGTGTGCAGATGTACTTGCGTTTAATTACATTTCGTAACGAGTGATTGGTGACGTAAAAAACATTATTAATTTTCCTTTGATACGAGCTCCCACGCTATTTCCTTTTCGTTACGCAATAGTGCTTTCATCTTTCACTCATTACCAACACCCGGGGCCCGTTCTTTATTTGTCTAACATTTTATTTGTATGTTTCCTTAACAAAATCAAAACTTACTCAACAGGTGCGTGACGTACCCACTCAAAAAATGCATGAAGACACCGAATAAAAATTTCACTGCATACATTTAATATTATTCGCTTGTTGAGTGGAAGAGAAGGCCTCATGGCCTTAACTCTGCCAGCTAAAATAAAGCATTATTATTATTATTATTATTATTATTATTATTATTATTATTATTATTATTATTATTATTATTATTATTATTATTATTATTATTATTATTAAATTATTATTATTATTATCATTATTATTATTATTATTATTATTATTTTTATTATTATTATTATTATTATTATTATTATTATTATTATTATTATTATTATTATTATTATTATTATTATTATTATTATTATTATTATTATTATTATTATTATTATTATTATTATTATTATTATTATTATTATTATTATTATTATTATTATTATTATTATTATTATTATTATTATTATTATTATTGTATAAAGAATGTGTGCCTGTATGTCTGTCTGTCTGTCCTTTTTAGACTTCTAAACGGTTCAATTGATCTTCGTGAAATTTTGTATATATATGTAGTCCACCGCTGTGGTCTCGAGGTAGCGTGCTGCCTTGTCACGCAGCGGGCCCGGGTTCGATCCCCGGTCGGGGCAGTTTTTCTGGGTGAGGTTTTCATCGGGGTTTTTCCTCACCTGTAAGACAAATGTCCCCGAAATCATATGACCATCATCATTATCATCATCATCCATCACCGGTGTGGAAAGCAACGGGAAGCTACCACACCTACAATTCCCTAGTAAAGCTGCAAGCATAGCATGAAAATGCTATAATTGCAGTGAAGGACGTGCCTTCGGGCAGAATTACCATGGATGGATATGTATGTATGTATGTATGTGTGTGTGTCTAATGCCACCAGGTTGTCTTTTATGGCATTTCTGGTTTTCTCCCCTGGAATTGGCATAATTGTAATCCATTTCTTAGATTGGGTCACCTAGAAAGCGGAGTTATGTTACCCCGACTATTTAACTCATGCCCCAAATGGGAGTCAATGACCAATCACATTTCAATGTTTTTTTTATTTACAACCAATCACAGCCGTGTTTCGCCTCGAATTTATAAACTAAAGTTTATCATATTAAAGAGAGCACCTCTTTTTTAATATTCTGAATAGGTCATAGCATTATTTTGCAGTGACTGACTCTGTAAGAAATACGGCTTCCAGATTGTATATATAGTGGATTAATGTCAGCTCATAGTGCATGCGGGAGATAACATAAAAACATTTGTAGCAATTGATTATACCACAAAAAAAAACCACTGTTTGCACTTATTTAAACGAATTATTTTCCAGGAAATGACATTGCAGAAAAATATAATTGACATATTTACGTCATACGACATCAGAAATTAATTAATACCTTTATAGTAGTATACAAATGTTCTGAAGCTCTTGATTTGTCATCATTCGCTTGTTAATACCTATAATGTTGGTTATAAATTTCTCCACTAGGGTGCATTCTTACAATATTGCGATCCTTTGGCAATAAATAATATGATCTGGTTGCAGTGACGAAAAAAAGAAGCAAATGAAGCGTACCAATCATTTTTCATTTGTTTTAAGAAATCGCCGTTTATATTATATATACATATATATTAAATAACTATAGTTAAATAATGATTTGTGAGTAAACTGCTTAATTTTATTCGTTAAATAGTCTTAACGAATGCCACTCTTGATTTCCAAATTCTCTAGATAAATTGGAAATCACTCGTGGCATTACTTATGATAATATCCATCCATCCATAGTAATTCTGCCCGAAGGCAGGTCCTTCACTGCAATCATAGCATTTTCATGCTATGCTTGCGCTTTACTAGGGAATTGTGTAGGTGTGGTAGCTTCCCGTTGCTTTCCACACCGGTGAAGGATGATGATGATAATGATAATGGTAAGGATGATAATGATAAGGATGATGGCCATATGATTTCGGGGACCGTTTGGGCCTTAAAGTTTTCCTGACATTTGTATTACAGGTGAGGAAAAACCCCGATAAAAAACCTCACCCAGAAAAACTGCTCCGACCGGGGATCGAACCCGGGCCCGCTGCGTGACAAGGCAGCACGCTACCTCGAGACCACAGCGGTGGACTATGATAATATGATGGGTGATAAATGATAATGAACGCCAGAAGAGTTCTTTACCTAAACTTAACCTAAATTCCAGACCGTGGGCAACCACAGATATAATTTCCTTTAAATGAAAATTTGTATATACGGATTTACAGATGCGGCGGCTTAGCAGTTATCTATTAGGCCTATGTTCTAAAATCATCAGCTCTAGGAGATCACCTGAAACGAAAATATAAAAATTGCTATAGCGATCGCAGTTTTCGATGTTTCAGAACAAAACTCGGAATACCCTATTAAAATAAACCGAGGTATGTATTATGCAAAAATCAGCGAAATCCGACAGTTAGAAGTGGGGTTTTACCTGAAATTTGAAATAAAAAAAATTACTCTAGCAACCGCCATGTTTGGTTCGTAGTAGTATATGCCATATAATTAATTAACTCTCAATATTTAATTTATTTAGGCGTAGCAGAGCACATTGGGTATTATTTAGTTATGTTTAAAAAAAAGTATGTTAAAAATAATCCATTTATTAACTAAATACCTAACTAATTCACTCGATGGCTCTATCGAACCCGTAGATTCATTTCCACGTGGACATAATCTCTCCATACATACCTATCCTGAGCGAAGAACTTCAAATCGTCCCCTTTGTATTTTATCTCCCTTAAATCGTGGTTAATGTTATTCTCCCACCCCATTCTTGGCCTATCTACTGGACGGATTGCATCTGGTTTTCAACAAGGAGTTTCCAATCCTTTCTTTGATTCCCTAGTCATGCCACATGTCCGGCCCATCGCAGTCTATGAGACTTAACAGTTCTTACTATATCTGGCTTCCTATAAAGCTTAGCATTAATTAAATCCACGATAAGATTCCGTTGATGTATTACTAATTAAGGCGGCTCTGTGCAGCAAGCGTTAGGCGCTCGGCACTCACCGCTGGAATCCCGAGATCGAGTCTCGGTCACTCCATGTAGGTTTTGTGGTGGACGAAACGAAGCTTGGGCAGGCTTTTCTCGGCGTTTCTCCCTTTTCCCCTGCCACAATTTCATTTCACCATTTCGTTTCATTTCAGTCATCTGCCCCTGTGATGGTGCGTCAGGCGTAGTCGACCGGCACCCTTGTCATTTACAGATCTATATATATGGCTTCATCTCATCTCATCCCTCGACCCGACCCTGAGTTGGACACGAGTTGAGGATATATATATATATTGCAATCGTCATTATTAAGATTCATTATAAACTGTAGCCAACCTTAGAAAAGAAGTTTTAACATCAGATACAAAGAACATTTCACGGATTTTAGGCATATAAATATATGCAAGAAATAAATGAAGCTTTGCAAAACATGTAAATTCAGGCAGGACACCGCATGCTGGACATTCATAATACACTAACTATTATCCACAAAGAAAATAATCCAAATAGAACCAATTGGAAATATTTAAACAGACCAAGAATTACTTGCTATTGTGGCAAGTCATTCACTCAGCCTCTTATTTCAGATAAATAAGTACTATTATTAAAGGTGAATAATTTATTAACCTGTAATTATTATCAGAAGTAGGGCATATTTATATTCAAATGAATTGGAATTAAAACAGGAATTCATTGGTAACAAAATTAAAACGATATAGCCTACCATAAAATAATTTCATAAGCAATAAATAAAACAATAGTACCAAGCAATTAGCGCTGGTCATACACCTGGACCTCCGCTATTGTGGTGAACGAAACTAGTAAACATCATACAATGGAACCGTAAGCCCTTATACAATGGGGAAAAAGTCTGCAGTTTCTTTTGTTAAGAGGACTTACAAGACTGCACTATTATCAAATTGTTATAACAATGCTAAGCCCAAAAACTTCATACAAAAGGCTGGGAAGCCGCAAACAAGCATCTGGATTTTCCTAGGTAAACTGTGGAAAGAGTTATCCCCAAACCGATTTTAACTAGGACATGTCGCTAGCAGCGGGTGCCTTCTTTAGCGGCATAAGGTAGATGCCGACAGACGATAGCCGCGATATTAAGGACCACTCCATTTGGTCAACCCTGGAAATATTATATTAGGAGGCAACTAATTTAAAGGGGGGGGGACGAGGCCGCAAACGCCTAAGTTTAACACCTCCGACAACGCACTTAAGATATAATTTACCAATCAAAATTAGTGTAACATATGAACTGTTTGTGAGACGCTAAGACTTTTGGTGGAAGGGACATATACCGGCCCACTCAGAAACAATAAATATTTTTACTTAGCGAAAACTAGAGTCAGTAGGCAGTTCAGAGTTGGAGTAGGCAGTTCAGTAGCGTGGGGTAGGCAGCCAGTAGTCGGTTGCGACTGGCGAATGTGCCGGTAGAGACGGCACATCGCTTTGTATAAGTTTCAGCACTTTTTCAGTGTTATAATTAATTATTTAAACACGTGCCGTGTATAATAAGTGTAAGTTCCAGCCAACAAATAGCCTTCGTGTCAACTCGTCGTCTAATACGACAAGTGTAAGTCAAAGTATCAATAAAAGTGGAACGTCAATTTCAAGACATCACACCGGGCCTACTATATATATATATATATATATATATATATATATATATGGTATGATAAGAAAAATAAGTGCCTGGACGGGATTCGAACCCGGATCTCTGAGTCTGTACCTCAGCGTGATATCCATTACACTACCAGGCGAATCCAATTCAAACACTTATTTTTCTTATATATGTATTATACTCTCCATTATTACTAGATGTCGCGAGAACACTGTCTTCACTGCCATCTAGTAGCTGACTATATCAAGTAAGCAAATTAAAGAGAATATTTTATTTTACTTTATAGCAGTGACGCTTTATCGATGTTATAATTAAATCTTTAACATTGAGCAATGCAAGCTTAATATGGTATGATAAGAAAAATAAGTGCCTGGACGGGATTCGAACCCGGATTTCTGAGTCTGTACCTCAGCGTGATATCCATTACACTACCAGGCGAATCCAATTCAAACACTTATTTTTCTTATATATGTATTATACTCTCCATTATTACTAGATGTCGCGAGAACACTGTCTTCACTGCCATCTAGTAGCTGACTATATCAAGTAAGCAAATTAAAGAGAATATTTATTTTACTTTATAGCAGTGACGCTTTATCGATGTTATAATTAAATCTTTAACATTGAGCAATGCAAGCTTAATATGGTATGATAAGAAAAATAAATGCCTGGACGGGATTCGAACCCGGATCTCTGAGTCTGTACCTCAGCGTGATATCCATTACACTACCAGGCGAATCCAATTCAAACACTTATTTTTCTTATATATGTATTATACTCTCCATTATTACTAGATGTCGCGAGAACACTGTCTTCACTGCCATCTAGTAGCTAACTATATCAAGTAAGCAAATTAAAGAGAATATTTTATTTTACTTTATAGCAGTGACGCTTTATCGATGTTATAATTAAATCTTTAACATTGAGCAATGCAAGCTTAATATGGTGTGATAAGAAAAATAAATGCCTGGACGGGATTCGAACCCGGATCTCTGAGTCTGTACCTCAGCGTGATATCCATTACACTACCAGGCGAATCCAATTCAAACACTTATTTTTCTTATATATGTATTATACTCTCCATTATTACTAGATGTCGCGAGAACACCGTCTTCACTGCCATCTAGTAGCTGACTATATCAAGTAAGCAAATTAAAGAGAATATTTATTTTACTTTATAGCAGTGACGCTTTATCGATGTTATAATTAAATCTTTAACATTGAGCAATGCAAGCTTAATATGGTATGATAAGAAAAATAAATGCCTGGACGGGATTCGAACCCGGATATCTGAGTCTGTACCTCAGCGTGATATCCATTACACTACCAGGCGAATCCAATTCAAACACTTATTTTTCTTATATATGTATTATACTCTCCATTATTACTAGATGTCGCGAGAACACTGTCTTCACTGCCATCTAGTAGCTGACTATATCAAGTAAGCAAATTAAAGAGAATATTTATTTTACTTTATAGCAGTGACGCTTTATCGATGTTATAATTAAATCTTTAACATTGAGCAATGCAAGCTTAATATGGTATGATAAGAAAAATAAATGCCTGGACGGGATTCGAACCCGGATCTCTGAGTCTGTACCTCAGCGTGATATCCATTACACTACCAGGCGAATCCAATTCAAACACTTATTTTTCTTATATATGTATTATACTCTCCATTATTACTAGATGTCGCGAGAACACTGTCTTCACTGCCATCTAGTAGCTGACTATATCAAGTAAGCAAATTAAAGAGAATATTTATTTTACTTTATAGCAGTGACGCTTTATCGATGTTATAATTAAATCTTTAACATTGAGCAATGCAAGCTTAATATGGTATGATAAGAAAAATAAATGCCTGGACGGGATTCGAACCCGGATCTCTGAGTCTGTACCTCAGCGTGATATCCATTACACTACCAGGCGAATCCAATTCAAACACTTATTTTTCTTATATATGTATTATACTCTCCATTATTACTAGATGTCGCGAGAACACTGTCTTCACTGCCATCTAGTAGCTGACTATATCAAGTAAGCAAATTAAAGAGAATATTTATTTTACTTTATAGCAGTGACGCTTTATCGATGTTATAATTAAATGTTTAACATTGAGCAATGCAAGCTTAATATGGTAGGATAAGGAAAATAAATGCCTGGACGGGAATCGAACCCGGAATTCTGAGTCTCTACCTCAGCGTGATATCCATTACACTACCAGGCGAATCCAATTCAAACACTTATTTTTCTTATATATGTATTATACTCTTCATTATTACTAGATGTCGCTAGAACACTGTCTTCACTGCCATCTAGTAGCTGACTATAACAAGTAAGCAAATTTAAGAGAATATTTTATTTTACTTTATAGCAGTGGCGCTTTTTCGATGTTATAATTAAATGTTTAACATTGAGCAATGCAAGCTTAATATGGTATGATAAGAAAAATAATTGCTCAATGTTAAAGATTTAATTATAACATCGATAAAGCGTCACTGCTATAAAGTAAAATAAAATATTCTCTTTAATTTGCTTACTTGATATAGTCAGCTACTAGATGGCAGTGAAGACAGTGTTCTCGCGACATCTAGTAATAATGGAGAGTATAATACATATATAAGAAAAATAAGTGTTTGAATTGGATTCGCCTGGTAGTGTAATGGATATCACGCTGAGGTACAGACTCAGAGATCCGGGTTCGAATCCCGTCCAGGCACTTATTTTTCTTATCATACCATATTAAGCTTGCATTGCTCAATGTTAAAGATTTAATTATAACATCGATAAAGCGTCACTGCTATAAAGTAAAATAAAATATTCTCTTTAATTTGCTTACTTGATATAGTCAGCTACTAGATGGCAGTGAAGACAGTGTTCTCGCGACATCTAGTAATAATGGAGAGTATAATACATATATAAGAAAAATAAGTGTTTGAATTGGATTCGCCTGGTAGTGTAATGGATATCACGCTGAGGTACAGACTCAGAGATCCGGGTTCGAATCCCGTCCAGGCACTTATTTTTCTTATCATACCATATTAAGCTTGCATTGCTCAATGTTAAAGATTTAATTATAACATCGATAAAGCGTCACTGCTATAAAGTAAAATAAAATATTCTCTTTAATTTGCTTACTTGATATAGTCAGCTACTAGATGGCAGTGAAGACAGTGTTCTCGCGACATCTAGTAATAATGGAGAGTATAATACATATATAAGAAAAATAAGTGTTTGAATTGGATTCGCCTGGTAGTGTAATGGATATCACGCTGAGGTACAGACTCAGAGATCCGGGTTCGAATCCCGTCCAGGCACTTATTTTTCTTATCATACCATATTAAGCTTGCATTGCTCAATGTTAAAGATTTAATTATAACATATATATATATATATATATATATATACCAGTGAATATTCTTTCTCACGGATTCCCGAGATATAAGTACATTGTTCTACCGAAACCTGAACACAACTAGTCCGGAGCACAATTGTCCTTGAACCCCATATCCTTGGACTTAATTAAACATACCCCGACCACAAAGTCTGCTTCACTATTAAACGAGAACACGCCCAGTAATTCAAACCCACTCTTTAAAATTATAACGGACCATCCAGTCTTACATTGGAAAACAATGGATGCAGACATACTTTCTGCTGATGATAGTAACTTCATGTTTCAACGGTTGAGGATACGGACCTAAATAATTTTATATTATAATTTGAAATTATTTATTGTAGTTTAACATTTTATTCTTCTCTTTTCTATCGCGTTCTTTTACACTGTCATTTGCACTAGAATCGTCGAAATGAATCCTGGTAATGGAATTCCAAACCAGAATTGGTCTTGATAACTGAAGAAAATCATGAAAAACCCCGAGTCGGGTTGTTTGGAACTTGTATATCTGTGTAAGGTGTTATTGTTTTGTTTACAGGCACAAGACGACCATGAACTCGCACGCAGCCCTGCTCACCTCCGCCCTGCTAGTCGGGGCGATAGTGATGCTCAGCGTAGCACAGGCTTCAGAGAGTGTTCCTATCAGGTAACTAGACACAACAGAGCGCTGCAATCGCAATGACATATTTGTTTTTTTTTCTTAATTTTAGGGACATCATTTTCATATATTTGCATTTTAACCAAGACTATATATGCTTATGCATTAGCTATATATATATATATATATATATAGTACTTAGAAGTTTTCATGAATGTACAGTTGTTGAAGTGTTCATCATCCATTTCTTCCTGTAGGTGGATGCATAGAATGCATCTTTCAATTGTTAATGTGCAGAAGTTAATTTCTTTGAATTTCATTCATTGAAATTTTACGGTATCGAAATGTAGATATAACTATCTAACTAAAGTACTCGGAACCCAGAGGTCCCTATCCTGAGCTAATCATCCCCCTGTATAATCTACTTCTCTCAAATCACGGTTATGCATTCTTGGTCTACCAACTGGGCGTTTTCTCTCTGACTTTCTTACAAGAAACAACATGCCCTGCTTCCATTCCCCATTCGTGTCACATGTCCTGCCCATTGCAGTCTACGAGACGCTGGTTTTCCATGTAGTTCATGTATCTCAATATTATGTAGTTTTCTCGATTCGCCTGTCTGTTCGTCTCTCTTTAGCCCAGAATTGTTGCTAAGAACGTCACTGTGAAAATTTAGTTGAAGAATATTGAGTAATTACGGTTGTTAGTTTGGTTCACAGTGAACAGATAGCAGTTATAAAAACAGTTTGTATTACATCAGATATCGCTGAGAGGGAATTAATTTCCGTCGTGTTAACCTCCCTGCCTGGGAGAAAACTAGCCGAGCAGAAACTCTGATTCGCTTCAAGAATCAAAAAGCTTTTCAACTACTTTTTACAATTACGTCGCTGCAGATAAATGGAGCTTCTGTTAAACTTACTAAAATGTATTTAAACGTGTGGTGCGCGACATAATAAACCAGTGATTACGTATTGCATAACGAGTGAGGGAACAATTTAATGAGTTACTTGCACACCAACCAAGTTTCATCCACAAAACATGTCAAAATTCTTTCCATTTACTCTACATAAATCTTGTATAAGCTAAGATATTATTACTTTCTTTTAACTTGCATAATTTCTCTTATTGTGCTGTTTCTGGCCTTATCCCTTCTTGAAATTCTTGTCGTTCGCCTCCAAAAATCAATTTCTACTGCTAACAGCTTGTTCGCTTGTTTTCTACTTACTGCCCAGGTTTCGGACCCATATAATAGTTTTTTTTTAAGATTTTTTCTACATTACAGTAGTTATCCTTCAGCCCAAGTCTATTTTGCTCCGCCACAGATTTCTATCTTTAGCAACTTCGTTGAGGTCTCTGCTGATCATGCTTCTTCCCCCTCCTCCTCCTGCCTTCAGCATTCCAATCCAGCATCATTCTTGGGATTCTATTATTCTCCATCCTCTTCAGATGTCCATACCATTTCAATCTTCGTTCTACTATTATTTCTATAATATTATGTTTAACATTAATTATTTCTCTAATTATCTGGTTCCGAATTTTCTTTTTTTCTTGATTCAAGATGCTCTTCGCCAAAATCCATCTCTGTTGTCAATAATTTGTTTGCTTGCTGTCTACCTAAATTCCAGGCCTCTGCACCATACAACATAACACTTTGTACTAATGATTTAAATATCAATGTCTTGGTTTTATTTGTAATATTTTTGCTCCATATTACTAAATTTAACATTCCAATTACTTTTCTTCCTTCAGTAATTCTTTTCTCAATTTCACAATAACTTTTCCCATCTGATTCTAATATTGATTCTAAATATTTGAATTTTTCAACTTTCTTAATTTCCACATTTTCACACTGTAATTTCTCTTCATTCTCTAGTTCTGTCGTGAGATATTCAGTTTTCTTAATATTTATTTTTAATCCCCATTTCTTGTGTTCCTCAATTAATTTCCTTGTCATGTATGATGCATCTTCCGTGTCCTGAGTAATAACCAGTTTATCGTCTCCAAACAGCAGGTGGTGTAACATGTTATTGTTGATTAATTGTAATTCTCATTGGTTTACATTTTCTAGTCCAGTTTCTTAGGCAAACTTCAATAAATATTTTAAATAATAATGGTGATGAGAGCTATGCCGGCGGTAGCATTGCTGCCGATAGGGTTACCCATGTCGGACTGGTCGAAGGTGATAAGCCAGACGAAAAAAGTACCTTGGGCGAAAGAGTGACGATCTTTCACCGTAAAAATACAACCGTCAAGAAATGCGGACATGGGTTCATCTGGGGTAAAATTTTCCGGAGGTCAAATAGTCCCCCATTCGGTTCTCCGGGCGGGGACTACTTCAGGGAACCCATGCCAAAGGCTCAAAAGAGGGACATGTTCCTAGGAACATGGAATGTTAGGACTTTATACAATAGCGGGGCACTAGAGATATTAGATAAATCGCCCTTGGATATAGTCGCTTTACAGGAAGTTAGGTGGCCAGGAGTAGGTAGTCAGGAATCAGGAAGCTTTGCATTATACTACGGGGGCGCAGAAAGACCTGCATTTGGAACGGGTTTTTTAGTCAGAAGGAGGATCCTATCCGCTATCCGAGATATTAAGTTTGTTAGTGATAGGATATCATACATAATTCTAAAAGGGTAAACGACATGATTTTATAATTGTAAATGTACATGCCCCCACAGAAGATAAAGATGCAGATATAATAAGAACAGTTAAGTCTCGTAGACTGCGATGGGCTGGACATGTTGCGCGTATGGAGAATGAAAGACGTGCATGGAAGCTTCTTGTAGGAAAGCCAGAAGGAAAACGCCCAGTTGGTAGACCAAGAATGAGGTGGGCGAACATCATTAACTATGATTTGAGGGAAGTAGATTATACAGGGAATGATTGGAAAGCATTACCTCAGGATAGGGATGTATGGAGAGCTTATGTCCGCGCGGCCATGAACCTACGGGTTCGATAGTGCCAGTGAGTAAGTAAGTAAGTAAGTAAGTAAGTAATGGTGACACACAATCCTTTGGTAATATAAATATCTCTAGATAGCTTAGGTCTACTTCCCATTTTAATTTGGCATCTACTCGTATTGCCTGAATATTTTGATTTCAACATTTTTATTGTTTTTCATCTATTAATGTTCTTTTAGTGTTTGCCATAATAATTTCCTCGGGACACTATCGTATGCCTTTCCCAAATCTATAAACATCAATCCTATTTTTTCCTTACATTTTTCCAATAAGAGTCAGTGTGAAAAAGCGATCTATGCAGCAAATCCACATTGTTCCTTAGTGTCAATGTATTGTTCTTCTAAATGTTGTTTCACAATTTTCATAAATTAAATATTGTTATTGTTATTATGATTATTATTATTATTATTATTATTATTATTATTATTATTATTATTATTATTATTATTATTATTATTATTAACTAACTAACTAACTCACTGACACTATCGAACCCGTAGGATCATGTCCGCGCGGACATAGCTCTCCATAGATCCCTATCCTGAGCTAATGTTTTCCAATCATCCCTTGTATAATCTACTTCCCTCAAATCATAGTTAATGTTATTCTCCCACCTCATTCTTGATCTACCAAGTGGTGGTTCCCATCTGGTTTTCCTACAAGAAGCTTCCGTTCACGTCTTTCATTCCCCCTTCATACCACATGTCCTGCCCATCATAGTCAACGAGACTTAACTGTTCTTATTATATCTGGCTTCCTATAACGACAATGTAGTTCACTCTTATGTAGTATTCTCCATTCACCTGTCTCTTCATCTCTCTTTGGTCCAAATATTTCCTAAGAACTTTATTCTCAAATACTCGTAATCTCCTTTCCTCCCTTAAAGGAAGAGTCCATGTTTCGCATCCATATAATATAACTGGTAGAATAATAGTTTTATATATTTTCAGTTTATCGTTTTTTGAAAGGATTTGGGACATCAAGAGTCTCTGTAATACATAATAGCACGCATTTTCAGAATTGAGCCTATGTTTAATTTCTTTGTGCATCTCATTCCTATTTGTGATTATTATTCCTAGGTATTTGAATTCAGCCACTTCCTCAAATTATTATTATTATTATTATTATTATTATTATTATTATTATTATTATTATTATCACAATCATCATTATTTTATATACAGATTTTTAATGCCTACACATCTTTCTGTGCCTAAAGTTATATTTTCCTTCTCCACCCGTCTGTATCCATCCACTCCGAAGTCCTCCAGTCCTCTTGTTCTCATTCCAGTTCTTATTTCGTGCATCTACGAGTTCCTTCTTCTTCCAGGTGGACACCATTCCAATGTCTTTCTGGGTAACCTTCTTCTTGCATTCGTCGTACATGCCCATACCATTTTAATTGCTTATATCTTATGTAATATACTATTGAATATCCAATATTCATTTTTTCTCGTATGACAGTACTTTTTATTTTTATAATTTTGAACATATTGCTACTCTCCTAAGGAAATCCAATTCCATCGACATAAGTTTTTGTTCTAAGTTTTTTGTTGAATTTCGAAAACTCAGCTCCATATGTGACAGTACTTCTCACTATTGAATTATATATTTGTAACTTATTTTTTCTGGTTATATGTATTTTCCATAAGACTCCATTCATCATAGCTGTTCCTTTATTTGTTCTGTTCTTAATATCACTTCCTTGTTTATCCTCTTTATCTACTTTTAACCCCAGATACTCAAATTCTTCACATCCTCTTATATACTCCTTCTGATCTTCTAATATTAAATATTCGGTTTTGGTTCCACATTCCCACATAAAATATTTTTTTCAAAATTATCATTATTATTATTATTTTATTATTATTATATTATTATTATTATTATTATTATTATTATTATTATTATTATTGTGTTATTGTGTTATTGTGACGTGTGTTTCAGCAGCAACGGACACAGCAGGAACAGCTACATGTCGGAGCTGGACTCGGAACCGGATTCAGAATACGTGTTGGAGATGCTTGCTAGACTAGGACAGTCCATCATCCGAGCTAACGACATGGAGAAGTAAGTACACTGTCATGCCTTGTGATGTACCAAGCCCGTGTACAAAAATATTCTACTGTTTTTAACTGCAAGGCGCAGAAATCGAAGCCAGAGCCCAGAAATTGCAACCCACTGTGCTAAGCAGATGGACTCCCTGCTTGAGTAAGAGGAGAGTCAAGTGAAGCGGGACGCGGCGCGGACAGAAGGTACCAATTCTAGTCTTGCATTACTTCCCTATAGTTTAAATGAGGTATTATGTATTATTATCGAATCTCCAAATATATTGAAAACATATTTCGCAACAAAGATATGTTAGGGTTGTAGTTTACTATAACAATATAATACTATATATATATTGTAAAACAGAAATATTAACTTATGATTTTGAATGAGTGTTATGAATTGCATTAGTGAGGTATTTGACACTAGATTTTGGTGCCTTGCAGTTAAAAGCGGCAGGTAATTTCATGAACATTATCTTGACACATCACAACGCTTCTCTGGAAGATATTTCAAGGTAGGTTTCGGCGTACAATGGTTGACAGTTCGTTTCTTAGTATTAATGTAAAAGGTAACCTTTAAATTCTCGTGTTGGACCGCAGTGAAAACAAATTCTCACTTGTAATCATTAAATATTATTGAAACAGTAGAAATTAAGAATAAAATTACTCGCTTGCTGCTGACGTCATACAATATTAAATTTAACTATTGTCAATATATTACCGGACTCGTGTCTTGGACATCTATAGGAAAATTAGTGTAACTAAATTAACTGGGTCTAGTAACTCCTAACAAAGGAGAGGCTAAGAGTCAACAATGTGCTGTTACACCGTTGTACATACGAGTAAATACATATTCTTTATACGTGGGGCACGCTGTAGCTTAATGTAGTGGTTTAGGCAATACGCTACAAGCTGGAAGTTCGATGGTTCGAGCCCCGGTGCAGCCGTTATTTTTAAACTGTCCCAAACCTTCTGGCAACACCTTGGCTCAGGGGTCTACTGAGCCTCTAACTGAAATGAGTACCAGACACTTGTTTGTGGGTGTTCAAGGCGGCCGTCATGCAGTGATGTTAAACCGACTGAGATATACGGCCGATGGAACTCTATCCTCCTACTGTCCCGAGGACATTCTGAGACCTGTAGTGGGATATTTTTTTCGTTTATGTATTTTTTGTGGCGGTTATTTTCGGGTCTAGTTAGCAGGATGAATGCAGATTTGTATTTTTTTTCTTCAAAAATATTTCCACGAGAGCAGCTTCATTCCAGTAGCTACATACCTTCGGATTCGCTAAAATGAAGTATGCATATATGTATATGTATATACGAGTATGTATGTATGTAGGTAATGCTCTGCAGTTATTCTTGCTTCCCAATACTTGGATGTCACATCTTGATAATTCTGAAGAGCTACAGAGTTTGTTAAATGTTCTCTGTCCATTTCCACGCCTTGAGAACACAATATACACTCAGGAGACATTAATACACGAATTATATGAAGATGTTGTCCACCGCTGTAGTCTCGAGGTAGCGTGCTGCCTTGTCACGCAGCGGGCCCGGGTTCGATTCCCGGTCGGGACAGGCTCCTGGGTGAGGTTTTTTCGGGGTTCTTCTTCACCTGTAAGACAAAATGTCAGGAAGCTTACGGCCCAACGCTCCCCGAAAATCATCCGGTCATCATAATCATCTTTATCATTATCATCATCACCATTCTCCACCGGTGTGGAAAGCAACGGGAAGCTACCACACCTACACAATTCCCTAGTAAAGCTGCAAAGCATAGCATGAAAATGCTATGATTGCAGTGAAAGACCTGCCCTCGGGCAGAATTACTATGGATGGATGAAGATGTTTTCATGTCCTGTAGTAAGCCTCAGTACAGCAACTCTAAATTTTCGTGGTAGTTCCGGAATTAAAGATGGATTCTCTAAAATGATGGAGTATGTGACCGCTACTTGTAGACGTTCCCTACACTTAGCACTTAAAACAGGTTGTTGTTGATCGGCCGTCAGTCACAGCTATCTTATCGCAGAGGATAGCAGCACAAATCACTGATTGCTATCACTTCATGCAGTTACTGTGTGTAATGAACAGCTATCTTATCGCAGAGGATAGCAGCACAAATCACTGATTGCTATCACTTCATGCAGTTACTGTGTGTAATGAACAGTCGCCGAACGTTCAGACATTAAAAATGTACTTCAAATACAGCATCTGCTCAATAAACTATATATATATATATATATTTATTTATTTATTTATTTATTTATTTATTTATTTATTTATTTATTTATTTATTTATTTATTTATTTATTTATTTATTTATATTCTTTAATCTGTTTGGCATTGTCCGATTCCTAATAGGTAATTTTGTCGGTGCATCCAATCTCCTGGTTGTAGATGTTTCTCTTTCATGTACAAATATATTCCCTGATTCCAGTTTTCTATTCCAAAACACGTTTTGGTAGCCGATACTGTTCCACTCGCTGAACATGTCCGTACCATCTTAATTGCTGAGTTTTAAAATAATCTAAAATAGTGTCTTCAATCTTCATTTTCTTCCTTATAACTGAGTTTCTAATTTATTCTCTTCTTGAAATTCTTGCATTCAATCTTCATTTTCTCCCTTATAACTGAGTTTCTAGTTTATTCTCTTCTTGAAATTCTTGCTGTCCTTTGTATAAAATCCATTTCAGTTGCTACAAGATACTTATTTGTTTTTGTTCGTAATGGCCAAAGTTCTGCTCTATAAGTAATGATGCTTTTAACAATATTGTATTATATATATATATATATATATATATATATATATATATTTACTTTATTTTTATTACTTACATTTGTATCCCACAATATTCCATTAAAGCAAGCAATTGCAAATTTCCCTTCATTATTTCTATTTCTTATTTCCTCTTCATAACTTCCATTTTTACTTATATTAATTCCTAAATATGTGATCTGACTACAAGATTTTATTGTTTCTCCAGTCTCCAAATCTGTTTTTTTTTTCTGGTTCACCAATTGATAAATATTTTGTTTTATTCATGTTCAAATTTAATCCCCATTTATCATATTTTTGTATTAATGTTCTAGTCATATATTCTAAATCTTCATAATCTTGTTCAATTAACAATTGATCATCTGCAAAATGGAAGTTTTATAAAGTTTTATTGTTTGAAATAGGAATTCCCAGCTTGAACATTTTCTCCTCCAATTCGTTAATATTTCATGTACATATATTTTAATCAGAGTCAGCGATAGACAACAACCTTGACGTAGACCTTTATTTACCGTAAAACCATGTAACAAATTACTACGAATATTAATTTAGATATGCAATTATCTTATCAATTTTGTATACAAACAAACAAACAAACTCCTGGCGCGACAGGCCTACAAGGCCCTTAGCCTACCAGCCGGCCGCTGGCCTCACATCCACATGTGTCAATCACAGAGGTATATGATAATCAGCCAGTGTAGGGGTGACATGTGGTCAGCATGTCGAGTCCCCCAGCCGTTATAGCTGGTTTCCTCAACCTGGAGCCGCTACTTATTGTAGCTACTCAAATGCATCACGATGCTGGGTGGGCACCGGTCCCATACTGGCCGAAATACCATGAGAAAATTTCTTCCCCCATGGAGACTCGAACCAGCGCAAGTCCCGTAGCTCTGCGCCAAGGCTTCCTGCCTTAACCACTCGGCCACGGCGCGGGACCTCATAGCTTTAATTATTATAGTATTAATTCTCATACGTCTTAAAGCAATCCATAGATTTTCTCTAGGGATATAAAAATATATTATTATTATTATTATATTATTATTATTATTATTATTATTATTATTATTATTATTATTATTATTATTATTATTATTTAGTCAGGTTACAATGTTTTCACATCTTCTGCTAGCCAATACAATACAAACACTCACATAACATAACAAATAAAAACAAATCAATTATAAACTAAAACTTGTTCAAAGCGGAATCGCATGGGACCAATTTTTTTCCACTTTAGACAGAATTCTGCATTATAAAAAACAAAAAAATATTAACCAATATTAGATTATAGAGTACCGTAAATTATGTCTTTTTACGTACCTTGGATTAATTGTAG
The DNA here is from genome assembly GCA_030220185.1 of Diploptera punctata. Classification (NCBI taxonomy): domain Eukaryota; kingdom Metazoa; phylum Arthropoda; class Insecta; order Blattodea; family Blaberidae; genus Diploptera; species Diploptera punctata. Next base: position 452,266 of record JASPKZ010004563.1, read on the forward strand.
TTCCGCTGCCTTTATAAAGTGAAGTGCGACTTCGACGTTAACGAGCAAAAAAAAAAAATATCATCCGTTTCGTCAGCGTTAAAAATGTATCTTAGGCGCGTATCCTGAAATTAAAGTATGCAGTTTCGGTTTCCACTCACTAACTACACTTTCGTTCACATTCTTTGATTCCCCACAAATTTCATTCCACACTACATTGTGTCGTCTTTTTAAACTGTCCACAACCAATCCGAAGTAGCCTTAAAATCGTTATTCTCTAGTTAGAGCTTGACTTTGAAGCATCGGTCCGGAAATTTGGAGATTTTTTATTGTGCGCTTGTAAAACACTCCCACACTACTTCCTTGATTTCTTCTTTTACTTTATCTATTTATTTATTTTGCTTTCCTCTTCGTTTGATCATTTCCTTGCATCAATTCATTTTTTTTTTCTGTTTTAAAATCTCATAAACTTGGGTTTTCCACACCTAGATTTAGTCATTATTTCGCGAACTGAGAGTTTTTTTTTATCTTCAATCACTTTCACTTTTTGGTTTATTGACAATGATACATACGATTTAGTCATCTTTATTCCGGAAACTCAGAACGCTACCTGTGAAAGATACGTACACAATCGGTCTCAGATCTTAAACTAATTTAAGATTTTACAGTGCACTAATTATTTGTAAGACAGATGTCACACGCCAAATATTTGTTAAACGAACCTGTATTTCGCATAACGGGTAAGCAGTGAGGCCGACAGAAAATTTCAGATACAGCTAGAAAATGTACTTCCCGGCGGCAGAAACCATCCCTTATTGTTATTTCGCCTAACGGGAATTCAATGAAGTGGAAGTAATTTATTTATCTCTGTCTTTCCACCTTATAAACATTTGTTCATGAATTGTGTAGAAATATCTTTCCGTTTCCGCGTTGGACAGATTCCAAATAAACGCATGTAAAATTGCTATTATTTCGCCGGGACCAATAAATTTGTTCACATTGGACAGATTTCCGCATTATGCACGTTCCGGATTAAACTAGTTTTACTGTATATGACACGTATCGATGTGTACCAATTCGCTCGGTCTATCCATTGATCTTCTCTTGGATGTCTACTCTCCAGATACCCTTCATCCATGTTGTTCGTGGTCTTCCTTTTTTCCGTCGTCTTGATGGAATCATTCATAAGCTAACCTAACCTTCGTTCAGTCAGTCTCATTAGATGCCCAATACCATATGAATTGTGTTGTTGAGATTCTTCGATAATATTATTTTTAATTTCCATTCTTTGTCTTACTGTATTATTTGATATTCTATCTCTTCTGTATATTTTATAATATATTATAGATTTAGATGTTATAATTAAATTTTGACACGTAGCAATGAAAGCCTAATATGACATGAAAAGAAGAATAAACACCTGAACCTGGATTTGAACCCAGGACCTCTAACTTGATACTTTCAAAATTGTGTCTGAAGTATATAACGTCGCTTTTAAACCGTTGTAAGGTAAATAACCTGTAGTGAGTGTTGTTAAGCAGTTGAATGGCAGACAGTTGAGTAGCCCAGACGTGTTGGTGCGGGTCCAAGCCTGACCTGCGTGCCAACTGACCCACGCACCGTCTTCCAACCTAATGATACGGCAGGTTAGCAAAACTACCACCTTTACTTAGAGGTCACTACAAGAGCGGGACATCTGTAAGTATTACACAGTTAGAAAATGGAATTTCTAAAGTAAAGCTAAAGCCATGCCACCAAGCCCTTCGGAAGATGCCCTTTGTATGGTGTGAGCTTAAAGCTTCCATCTGTCTGAGATGCCAGCCTTGTGTCGGCCTCCTTTACCCTCAGAACATAGTTTGTTACTCGTTTTCGTTAGAGGCTGAGTCAATCTCAGGCCCAGAAGGTTTAGAAGAGTATAAAAATCCTGACCCTCAACGCGTTTCGAAACCCGGCCTTGTAGCGTATCTCTACTTTTTTATGGCGTAGCCCAGAATTGAGCCATAGCCTCTCCTTTATTAGGAGTTAATAGACCAAATTATTTGCCCAAATATGTCATGAGTGGCATATGATCAAGACATCGACTCAATGAGACATCTAGTAGACAACTAAGGTATTACTAGGATGCTCTTAGATCGGTAGATTTTGTTTACAGACCTCTTTATTCAGGCTTAAGGAACTTTTACGAGCTTGAACACCTTCAGACTCGGGACCAGTCCTTCTCGGAGGAATTGTTCTTTGGATTTTTGCATCCTAAAAACTATTGACCGCGGCCGGGTTTGTACCTGCGGCCCTCGGAACCAAAGGCAAGGAGCATAACCAGTAGTCCATTGCGGCTGACCCTTGTAGCATATAACTCTAAGCTTAAAACTTCCATCTGTCTGAGATGCCAGCCCTGTGACGGCCTCCTTTACCCTCAGAACATAGTTTGTTATTCGTTTTCGTTAGAGGCTGAGTCAATCTCAGGCCCAGAAGGTTTAGAAGAGTATAAAAATCCTGACCCTCAACGTTTACAAGTGTTTGAGAAAGAAGTGCTTAAAAATATTTAGACACCAAAGATAGTCGAGCTAACAGCTGAATGAAGGAAACTAGATAACAGTGAGCTATACGGGAAACCAGATGACAGTATATGTGACATGAATGAGGAATGAAAGAAAGGCAGAGGAATTCTCATATGAAAACTGGAGGAAAATCGTCCAAAAGTATGGAGTGAGAGAATAGCATCACCATTATTTGAGGGAGGTATTAACAAGGATTTTTTGGAAAATATTAATTTAGAATATGGAAGTATGGAGAGCTTATGTCTATGCGATTATGTACCTATGTTATTAAAAGTGCAGTCTTTATTGGATAAAGTCACGATTTATAGACAAAAGTGGATTGATCACATGAATGGAATGAGTAAGGAGAGATATCGACTGTTAGCAAGAAATTATTCAAGCAAGAGGAAGACGTGATGTCGGAAGACCTAGAAAACGTAGGGCTGATGCATTATAAAGTCGGAACGGGCAATTGCCTAATCCTTGGAGTGATGATGATGATGATTTTTTTTTTGGTAGCGGATGAGCCCATGTAGGACTACGCAAAGTACTTAGAGGCGTTTCCTTTGAGCCCAAATTGCTTTCATTCTTTTGCTATGAGCTTGTTTTCTATCATCTGTCCAAGTTGTTCCAGTTTTTTTCTTCGGTTTGTCCTCTTGGTCAACTTGCCACTTATTCACACCTTAATTCTAAATATATCTCTGTTTGGGATATCTTCTTTAGTAATTCCTGCCAATTTTAAGTCTTTTTTGACTTCATCAATCCACTTCATAGTATCCACTGGAGCTTTACTTCTGTTTTCATAGAATTCCATTATCTGTTTTGTAAGCCTATTTGAGTTCATTCGTTTAATATGACCATAAAATTTTAACCTTCGTTTTCTAATATCACTATGAAAGTCTGTATAATAATAATAATATTATTATTATTATTATTATTATTATTATTATTATTATTATTATTATTATTATTATTATTATTATTATTATTAGTGGACTTGTAAAAAAAAGGATGGGGGAATGAAAGATGGACATTGAAATATCGTGTAGGAAAACCAGACGAAAGCCCCCAGATGGTCTGAAGGAGGTTAAGAATGAGGTGGGAGAATAACACTAACCGTGATTTTCGGGAGATGATTGTATAAGGAATTATTGAAAAATATTATCTCAGCTTATGGATGTATGGAAGCGCGGCCATGAACCCCGGGTACCATTGATTCAAGTGACGTCGCTCAACAGTTATCTTGATCCTTGAGATGTGTACAAGGTCACGTGTTATTTCCTGGTTGTGTTGGTATCTTGAAGATAAAATATATCATATCATGTAAACACCTGTCATCAGTTTGTCCTTCGCAAAGTCACAGGCTCTCAAGTGACAGGTTGGAATGTTAACTGACAAAATTCAAATTGTATCATAACAAATGTTACAAATACATTTTTCCAATTCCGCTGTTGAGGTTGATCTCACAAAACGTCATAGATTGTACTCAAAAACAGCCGGAAATTATAGTGACACACATCTATATACAAATATGTCTGCTAACACTCTATCAAAACTGATTGCAACAACTGCAGGGTCATCTCATTACTTTCAAATTCGTACAAAATTCTAACAAATATAAGAGTAACCAGACTTACTCCCTATACTGATGACATTCTAGGAGATCATCAATGTGGATTTAGAAGAAACAGGTCTACAACAGATCAGATTTTTAGTATAAGACAGATTTTAGAAAAGAAATGGGAATATAATGGTACTGTACATCAACTATATGTAGACTTCAAAAAAGCATACGATTCAATTAAGAGAGAAAAGTTATATAGTATCCTGCTGGAGTTCGGAATTCCTAAAAAGTTAGTTAGACTTAAATGAATGTGTCTAAATGGCACAAAGAATAGGGTGCGTGTAGGCAAACAGTTTTCGGATAATTTTTAAATCCACAATGGGTTGAAGCAAGGTGATGCACTATCTCCTCTACTATTTAATATTGTGTACTAATGCATGCCATCAAATCTTTAGAATATGAAGGTTTACAACTCAATTGTATTAATAAGCTTTTTATTTATGCTGATAATAATATTGTACTATTGGGCGATAGCGAGGAGATACTAAAGGCCAATTCTCACACACTATTGAGTAACATTAAGAAATTGGGACTGGAAGTAAATATCAGTAAAACTAAATATAAGTTCACACATAGAAATACGTTATATAATGGAAATGGATAGTTAATGACAAATGAGGGAAATTTTGAAGAACTGGCTGAATTCAAACACCTAGAAACAATAATTACAAATAGGAATGAGATGCACAAAGAAGTTAAACATATGCTCAATTCTGGAAATGTGTGTTATTATGCATTACAGGGACTCTTGTCGTCCCAACTTCTCTCAAAAAAACATTAATTCATTCATTTGAATTTTCCTCATCATTGAGGGTTTTCTCCAACCAATCTTAGAAATTAACATGAATTAAAATTTAAAAAAATGTATATATATATATATATATATATATATATATATATATATATATATATAATTGACTACAGACTTGTGGACTATCAGTTTGCAACAAACATTCACAAATCTCCCTTAATTAAAGTTCTCCACCGTTCTCTGTTCTCTGTGTCTTCATCCGTTTCACCAAATTTCCTCATTGAATTTTGAATTTTGTTCTTCCAGGTTGTTCTTGGTCTTCCTTTTCTGTTTCTTCCTTCAATTTCCCATGCATAGACGGCTTTTGGTAATCTACCATCCTGCATTCTTCTTATGTGTCCATACCATTTTAGCCTTTTGTGTTCAATCTCATCCATTAAATTTCTTTCTGCATTAATCGATTTTGTAATTTCTGTATTTCTAATTTTTCCAGTCGAGATTTTCTGGCAGCTCTTCTCCAAAAATCCAACTCAACTGAAGTTATTCTGTTGACATTAAACTGAAAATATATAAAACTATTATTCGCTCGGTGTTATTGCATGGATGTGAAACGTGGACTCTTAATTTAAGGGAAAAGAAACTATTACGAGTATTTGAGAATAAAGTTCTTAGAAAAAAATTGGACCAAAGAGAGATGAACAGACAGGTGAATAGAGAAAACTACATAACAGTGAACTACATGGTCTTTATAGAAAATCAGATATAATAAGAACACTTAAGTCTTGTAAACTGCGACGGGCAGGACATGTGGCACGAATGGGGAATGAAAGAGGTGTATGGAAACTTCTTGTAGGAAAACGAGAAGGAAAACGCCCAATTATATGAAGAGGTGGGACAATAATATTAACCATGATTTGAAGAAGTATATTACAGGGGATAATTGGAAAACAATAGAACAGGAGAGGGATGTATGGTAAGTTTAAGTCCGCGCGGCCACTAATCTAAAGTTTCAATAGTGCCAGTGAGTTAGTTAATACTCTATCATCAACAATTTCTGTTTTTTTTTGGGAACAGAACTCGGTATATAACAATAAATTATGAAATATAACGCGGAGTAATCCTTCATTAATCAGCAAAAATCGGACCATTAGCAGTGGGTGTGTTAACCGGAAGCGAAAATTTAAAAATCGCTCTATCGGCACAAGTGTTCGTAACCAAACTCAGTACAAGCTGTTTCAATAAAACTAGAAACATATTCTATCAAAATCAGCGGAATTCGACCGTTACAAGTTGGAGCTAGCCACAAAACCCAGAATTATAAATGGCTCCACCAGACGCCATGCTTGTTTTCTCGCAATGTAACTGTATAACTAACTAACTAACTAACGAACTCACTGGCACTATCGAACCCGTAGGTTCATGGCCGCGCGGAAATAAGTTCTCCATACATCCCTATCCTGAGCTAACGTTTTCCAATCATTCCTTGTATAATCTACTTCCTTCATATCATAGTTAATGTTGTTCTCCCAAATCATTCTTGGTCTACTAACTAGGCGTTTTCCCTCTGGTTTTCCTACAAGAATATTCCATCCACGTCTTCCATTCCCCATTCGTGCCACATGTCCTGCCCATCGCAGTCTACGAGACTTGACTGTTCTTATTATATCTGCTTCCTGTAAAGACCATGTAGTTTACTATTATGTAGTCTTCTCCATTCACCTGTCTGTTCATCTCTCTTTGGTCAAAAATGTTCCTAACAACTTTATTTTCAAATACTCGTAATCTCCTTTCCTCTCTTAAAGTAAGAGTCCATGTCCCGCATCCATATAATATAACTGGTAGAATAACAGTTTTATATATTTTCAGTTTAACGTTTTTTGAAACGAGTTGGGATGACAAGAGTACCTGTAATGCATAATAGAACGCGTTTCCAGAATTGAGGCTATGTTTAATTTCTTTGTGCATCTCATTCCTATTTGTGATTATTGTTCCTAGGTATTTGAATTCAGCCACTTCCTCAAAATTTCCCTCATTTGTGATTAGCTGTCCATTTCAATTAAATAATGCATTTCTATATGTGACCATATATTTAGTTTTATTGATATTTACTTCCAGTCCTAATTTCTTACTGTTACTCAGTAGTATGTGCGTGTTGGCCCTTAGTATCTCCTCGCTATCACCAAATAACAGTAGACCATGAGCATAAACGAACAGTTTATTAATACGATTGAGCCTTCTTAATCATCTAAATATATGCCTTCTAACTATTTAATTAACTCACTAGTGCGCTACTATCGAACCCGGGATTTCATGGTCTCGCAGACTAAAACTCTCTATACATCCGTATCCTGAGATACTGTTTTCCAATCATTCTCTCAAGCATGTAATGGTTAATGTTATTTTCCCACTTCATTCTTTGCCTACCTAACGGATATTTCTACAAAAACTTTCCATTCCCATCTCGCATTCCCCATTCGAGCCACATGTCCTGCGCGCCGCAATCTGCGAGAATTAATTGTTATCATACCTAGTTTGCATAAAGTCCATGTAGCCCACTGTTATATCATCATCATCCATGCAAGTATTAGGCCGTGTGGCCTGTTACGGTCTCAAAGAGGAATTTTCCATCCACCAAGTTTTTTGGACATCCCAGCGATCTTTCGCCTTGGGGGTAGTAACGAAGCATGGCTTTTGGAATTCTATGAGACGGCATTCGTTGAAGATAGTCTTTCCAGTTGCTCTGGTAGTTTTGTATATGCTGAAGAATGGGTTCTACATCCAACTCTTCCATAATTTCCTAATTTATTTTATGGTCCCACTTTGTATAGCCTGCTGTACGGCGCATAAATCGCATCTCATTTACTGTTATTCGGCTTTCATCTCTTCTTCGTATTGTCCATGCTTCACTACCATATCTTATTACTGGTCTTGCGAGAACCTTATAAAGTCATAATCTTGTGTTCTTCTGTACTAAGATGGTTTCATTATACTGTTAATTAACCCCATTGTTTTTGTGATATTTGTTATTTTCTTTTATATATCACAACTTCATCTTGAGATGTTAAATTATAACCCGAGGCTTGGTTTGAGACTTGAAAGCAAATGTAATTTTTTTCGCGCAATGGGTTGCTGGCCCGGAGGGGTCTCACTGTTATATACTCTTCTATATTCACCTGTTTGTTCAGAACTGTATTCTCAAAAACTCGTAATAATTTGTATATATGTAGTTTAATTAACAAAATATTTATGTAAAATTATGATATTTCATGGTGTAATTTGTAATATTACAGTATAGTTATTTAGTTACGTATAGGTTGACAACCCCGAAATTTAGAAAAATTTAACTTTCAATCATGGTCGCCATTCCTGTAAGTTCACAGAACCCACTATCGTGCAAAAATATAATTTTTTAAAGGATTTTAGGGTTAATAAATTCTATCTTCAAGCAACAGTTAGTCCAAAAACAATAAAGATTAAAAGTGTAAAAAAACACTGGCTCTTTTGTATGGTAGCGAAGTATGGACATTAGGGTTATAACTTTTTGTACTTTTCTGAAATAAAATATTTCCTGTGCAATGAATGGGTGAACTTTTGCTTAAAACCATTGAAAATGCCTTCATTTCACTGAGCTTTAAGAAAAGGTCACCCGCAAATTAATATTAAATATTGATATATAAATATATTTGATGCTGACCTTTTCTTGAAGCTCAGTGAAATGAAGGCCTTTTCCAAAGGTTTTAAGTAAACGTTCACCTATTTATTGCACAAGAAATATTTTACACTCATTCATTGCACAGGAAATAGTTTATATCACAAAAGTCCAAAAATATAACCTTAATGGACATTGAAACAGAAGGATACACAGATTCTTAGATCTGCTAAAATGAGATACTTTCGGAGGACTGCAGGATACACACTACTATATCACAAAAAAAATTAAGACATCTTAGAAGAATTGCACATGGAACGTTTATAAAAAAAATCTGATTATAAGTCAAGATGGATGCAACATGTTCATCGAATGGAGGATCACAGGATACTCAAACAAATATTAAGCTTTCAACCTGCAGAAAGAAAAAGACCAGGACGTCCACACAAAAGAATTCTGGATAATGTTTCTATTGAGGCTGAAACAGGTCCACAAATTGCCTAAATTCGTGAATGGACTATGGCGATGATGATGATGATGATGAAGAAATGTACCCTCTTTAAACCAGCAAATAAGGAATTTATTTACTTTTCGCATATATTAACATTTGTAATGTAAATAATTGTTCATTTTTAATAATGTTGTAGTTTTGTATCCGTGCGTGCACTGAAACACGTCAGATGTTTGTGTTTTGGGGATAAAATCGCTGCATATCACGTGATAAAGTAATTAAGGCATGATTTTCCTGGTGCGCGCATTAATAACGCTTTTGTTAAAGTTTTGCTCCATTGTGCCGCTTCGCTGAGTGTCTCCAAGTTATCAGGAAATCTTTGTTGTTCCCGGACTGTGTTGTACAACATCCTTATTCATTTCATTTCTAGTATTCCTGTCATAGTAGCCCGTGGTCTGCATTTTAAATCAAGTTTAGGTTGAAGATCTATCCTGCAGTGATACACGAAGTCTATTGGTTTATTTCATCAAATTGTAATTTATAGATTGAATATGTTCTTAATTCTGTTTTATTATGTTATTATTATTATTATTATTATTATTATTATTATTATTATTATTATTATTACTATTAGAGGATATTAAAATGAATATTCAATCATTAAAACATAAAAGAGTTAGTGGTCCAGGAGGAATACCAGCGGAACTATTAAAACATGGATCCGACCATTTATTTGAACGACTGAGAAAAGATTTACAAAATTTATGAATGGTGAAAAAGTCCCTGAAGAATGTAGAAACTAGGATACATTTCGAGAATCCATAAAACAGGAAAAGAAGACCAATGTGAAAATTATACAGGTATATGTAGTGTGAGTAGACTCTATGGACGTATACTAAAATATTATTTGGAAAGAAACTATAGTGATATGGAATTAGAGGAACAGTCAGGATTTAGAGCAGGTCGTTCCACAACCGACAAATTATTTTGCATTGCTCAGGTAATAGAAAAGAAAATTCAATGTGGATAACCTTTGCACCTACAATTTGTAGATCTTGAGAAAGCTTACGACAATGTCCCTATTGAGAAACTATGGATTGCTTTAAGACATATGGGAATTAAGACTATAATATTTAAAGCTATACACAATTTATATGACAATTGCATATCTAAAATTAAAATTGGCAGTAATTGTCACATGGTTTCACGATAAATAAGGTCTTCGTTAAGGTTACCGTCTCTCA
>JASPKZ010004563.1:467500-533631 GCA_030220185.1 Diploptera punctata
CTCCAGCGGGCCCGGGTTCGATCCCCGGTCGGGGCAGTTTTTCTGGGTAAGGTTTTTATCGGAGTTTTCCTCACCTGTAAGACAAGTGTCAAGAAAACTTTAAGGCCCAAACGGTCCCCGAAATCATATGGTCATCATCATTCTTATTATTATCATCATATCCTTCACCGGTGTGGAAAGCAACGGGAAGCTACCACACCTACAATTCCTAGTAAAGCTGCAAGCATAGCATGAAAATGCTATGATTGCAGTGAAGAACCTGCCTTCGGGCAGAATTACTATGGATGGATGGTATATCAAGGACTGCCCGACTCAAAAACAGTTTAAAAAGAAACTCACTTCATATTTCCTTAGACAATATAATATATAACAATATAATATTATGTTCCATGTATACTTTTATTATCCCTTTTTTTTAACTTTCTTTATTAAGCCATTTACTTAATCTAACAATAAGTTATTATTTTTGTTATTATTATTATTATTATTATTATTATTATTATTATTATTATTATTATTATTATTATTATTATTTATTATTATTATTATTATTATTATTATTATTATTATTATTATTATTATTATTATTATTATTTCTTTCTTTCTCATGCCAACTTTATATTGTGTAGTCTACAATTATCTATTATGTATCATTTATCATAATTCTTATTGTATGTATAATTTACCCCTGGTGAAGTGGAAAATAAATAAATAAATTAAGTTTCCTGGCATTTGTCTTACAGGTGAGTAAAAACCCCGAAAAAAAAACCTCACGCAGGAAACTTGTCTCGACCGGAGATCGGGATCGACTAAAATCTTTTCTTTTCTTTTTTTTACCAGTTAAGGGTCTTCTCATTACAATTTCATCAAATTCTTGATTAGGAGCATGAACAGGAATATAAATTAATTTACTTTAATTTATTCCTCTCACGACAAATCATGAAAATTTGTTCACAACAGAGGTCTCCTTAAAATATTTTCTTATTCAAGCGCTAGCCTCTTCAATTCTTTTGTTAGTAGTTATCTGAAAATATGTTACTGAAAGATTATTTTCATTTTACAATTCGATAATTTCTAGAATAGTCGTCATATGAATCTCCCTGGCTTCGTGACGAGGCAGTGCGCTACCTCGAGACCACAGCGGTGCACTTAAATAATCAGCAGCAGCAGCATCAAGGATTAGACCTGCTGGTCTGTTCCGATCTCATGTTACAATTGGACTATCCGTCTTTTACTGGGTCTTCCAACATTTCTTCGTCCTAGTGGCTTGTAATGAAGAATCTGCTTCGAAATTCTATTGTTATCCATTCTATTGATTTGGCCCATCCATTCATCTCTGTATTGTGTAATTCTATCTAATAGATTGAATATATTCATTTCTCTTCGTATATCCTCACTTCGCCTTTGATCCATTATTGTATAGCACGTCACACTCCTCAGAAACCTCATTTCTGACGTTTCTGTTTTCTGTTCCTGGTTTTTGGTTAAGATCCAGTGTTCCGATCCATACAGTAGTGTTGGAACCGCCATTGTTTTATAACATTTTAAAAGTGTCTCCTTTCTAGTTCCTTTGAGACTTCGTTTTATGGTGCCACACATGTAATTAAATTTATTTATTTTGTTTTCAATGTCTTCACTTTTTCCGTATGATACATTGTATCCCTGGTAATTTAAAATTGCTCACTTATTATAATTATAATTATTATTATTATTATTATTATTATTATTATTATTAGGGAGCACGCCGTAGCGTAGTGGTTAAGGCACTGAGCTACAAGCCGGAGGGTCGAGGGTTCAAGTCCCGTTGGGGTCAGGATTTTTAAACTCACCCAAACCCTCTGGCGACACTATGGCCCTGGGGTCGACTCAGCCTCTAACGGAAATGAGTACCAGACACTTGTTCTGGGGGTAAAGGCGGCCGTCACGCAGGGCTGACAACCCGGCTGACATAAAGTGCCGATTGTCTAGAAAAAGTGGGAGCCTTAACCTCCTACTACCCCAAGGGCCTCCTGAGGCCTGTTGTGGGATCACTTTACTTTACTTTATTATTATTAGTATTATTTTTATTATCATTATTATTATTATTATTATTATTATTATTATTATTATTATTATTATTATTATTATTATTATTATTATTATTATTACATTCACTTGAGTCACTGGTGCCATAAATAACGAATGTAGGCTGTGAATCAAGTTAATAAAGTTTACATAACGTATTTGTGACCTCGTTTTGATTGGTCGCACAATTTGCATAGAAATCTGTGAGCGGCGAACATTAAAAAAAGGCGAATATTTCAGTAATTAGTGAATATTATAAAAATACTCTCCAATCCAAACCATTACAGCACGTCCCAGGCTGGTGTTACACTGTCTTCACATCAAGTGAGCAGGACTAACGGTCTACTGTTCATATACCCGCTATTAGATTCGATCCGGCCGAGGTCTAATTATTTTATAATTAGATCCATGGTGTGGAAGGCCTACAATGTCCTTGGCCTACAATCCAACTGCTGGCCTCACATCCACATGTGTTAATCACATAGGTGGACTCGAACTACCAAAGAGAGATGAACAGACAGGTAAATGGAGAAGATTACATAACAGTGAGCTACATTATCTTTATAGAAAACCAGATATAAGTAGAGTGGACCGGGATGGTCTAGTGATTATATATCCTGCCTTTAGTCCCTAGAGTTACGCTGCCCCGATGATATGATGGGTGATGATGATGATGATGATGATAGTGGTGCGCCAGGCGAGGCCTTAATCTTAAACTTAATCTAACACGAATATCAATGATGATGATATGATGGTCATATGATGTTCGGGGACCGTTTAGGCTTTAAAGTTTCCTGACATTTGTCTTACATGTGACGAAAAACCCCAACAAAAACTTCACCCAGGAAACTTGTCCCGACCGAGGATCGAATCCAGGCCCACTGCGTGATAAGGCAGTTACGCTACCTCGAGACCACAGCGGTGTACGAGTACAAGATTTGAGGGAGTTGAATTATACAGAGGGTGACCGGAAAATATTGGCTCAGAATAGGGATGTATAGAGAGCTAGCGTCCGCGCGGCCATGAACCTATGGGTTCGATATGCCAGTGAGTTAGTTATCAAAGAACTTGTACGATTTGAAAGTATGTTTAGGCTAATTACTTGGACAATTAAAAATCCTATAAACTCGAGGTTAATTATGTTCCGAAAAGGCAGCGCCGCCATTTTATTGCAGCAATCAAGCCCGGCGACAAATATGGCGCTTTAGCATTTTACAAGAGTCTCAAATTTATTGCAACAAGTTTTTAAATGTTTCTACCAGTTCTGCAGCACCATCTTGAGTCTTGCGCAGTGGCGTATTTACGGGACTTGCTCTGGTTCGAGTTCGTATTGAGAAGAAATTGTCTCATGTAATCTCGGCCAATATGGGACCGATTCTTACCCAGTATCATGAGGAATTTAGGTAGCTGCAATAAGTAGCGGCTTTAAAATCTTAAAATCAGCTGCAATGGCTGAAGGATCCACATATCACTCCTATACTGGCTGTGTGAATAGCACATGTTGATGTGAGGCCAGCAGCCGGTTAGTATGCCAAGGTGCTTCCAGGTCTATCGCTCCTTGGTTTTTCAGCATTTTATAATAAAATGGGTGTCCACCGCTGTGGTCTCGAGGTAGCGTGCTGCCTTGTCACGCAATGGGCCCGGGTTCGATCCCCGGTCGGGACAGTTTTTCTGGGTGAGGTTTTTATCGGGGTTTTTCCTCACCTGTAAGACAAATGTCAGGAAAACTTTAAGGCCCAAACGTTCCCCAAAATCATATGGCCATCGCAATCATCATCATTCATATTCATCTTAGATTAAGTTTAGGATTAGGGACTCTCCTGGCGCACCACTATCATCATCAGCAACCATCATATCATCGGGGCAAAGTAACCCCGCCTTCTAGGCGCCCTAACCTCAGAAGTGGGTTACAAGTATGCCATGGCAGGAGAGAACACCAGGAATGTCGAAAGACAATCTGAGGCATTTGCAAAAAAAAATAATAATAATAAAACGGGTTTACAGAATGTATAATTATGTTAAATTGGTAAAACTCACCTTCCCTCTGTTTTTTCTACATGGAGTTTGCACTCCCTGTTTTATTCCCCATTTATGCCAGATTTCCTGCCCATCCCAGTCTACAATACTTGTTTTTATTATATCTGCTTTCCTATAAAGATCATGCAGCTCACTGTTAGGTAGTTTTGTCTATTTGCCTGTCTGTTCATCTTCTTTGGTCCTAAGAACTTTATTCTCAAATACTCGTTATGTTTTCCCCTCCCTTGAAATAAGAGTCCATGTTTCATGTCCACATATATATTTTTTTTCTAATGCCACCGGGTTGTATTTTATGACATTTCTGGTTTACTGCCATTAGCGGAATTGTAATCCATTTCTTAGGTTGGGGCACCTGGAAGGCGGTGGTACTAGTACCACCCGATGATATGATGTGTGATAAATGATAATTAAGCGCCAGGAGAGTTCTTAACCTAAACTTGACACTTTGAGTCCGGCGGTGGTACTAGTACCACCCGATGATATGATGTGTGATAAATGATAATTAAGCGCCAGGAGAGTTCTTAACCTAAACTTGACACTTTGAGTCCGGCGGTGGTACTTGTGCAACGGCATTTAAATTACACTAAAGCCGGAAAAAATTAAATCCCTCGGCCAGCCTGTGCAGGCAGATTTACAGGGGTGTTTCCTGGTTCAGAAAAACACCCCTGCAAATCTGCTGGCACAGGCTTGCCGAGAGATTTAATTTTCTCTGGCTTCAGTGTCATTTAAATTCCGTGGTACTAGTACCACTGTAGGACTCAAAGTGCTAACCTAAATTCCAGACCATGGGCAACCACAGGAATAATTCCCTTTAAGGAAAAATCCCTATGGTTTGACCGGGGATCGAATCTGGGACCTCATGAACTATAGTCAGAAAACGCTGACCACCAGCCCATGAGACTGATGTAAATAAATATATATATATATATATATATATATATATATATATATATATATATATAATGTTTAATAAGTGCATTGCAATACAGAAGATTCCTGATGAATGGAAAATAAGCTACATTGTACCAATATACAAGAAGGGCGATAGAAGAGACGCAAAAACTACAGAGGATTAAGTATAAATAACACATTATATAAAATATTTACGAAGTTATTAGAAACAAAGTTACAAAAAGATATTAAAGACAAATTAGGAGAATATCAAAATGGATTCAGGCCAGGAAGGTCATGTGTTGACAATATATTTGCAATACAACAGTTAATTGAAAAACGGACTGCAGTTGGAGAAGAAACCCATTTGACAATGATAGATTTAGAGAAAGCTTATGACTCAATTCCGAGGAACAAATTATGGGAAGTATTGGAGAAATACAATATTGATAAAAACCTAATAGAAATTATTAAACAAATCTATAAAGATAACTCCGCTTATGTTAAAATTGGAAATATAATGTCTAATCCTATCAAAACCACAAAGGGATTGAAACAAGGGTGCAGTCTTTCACCAATTTTATTTAATATTTATGTAGAATCCATATTAATGAAATGGAAACAAAGCTGCAAAGGTATGGGGATCCCAATAGGTAACAGATTTTTGCTGACATTACAATTTGCCGATGATCAACTGGTTTTAGCGCAAGACAAATTTGATATGGAATTCATGATAAAAAGGTTGAAAAACACATATGAATCATGGGGTCCTCACAGTAAATTTACAAAAAACAGAATATCTGGCAATAATATAGCAATGAACGAGAAAATTTAATATTGGAAGAAGGAATCCAAATAAAGCAAGTGAAACAAACTAAATATTTGGGAATAATTATGGATAACATTGAAGGTATAGGCAAAGAGAACATAAAACATAGAATTGAATTGAGTAGCAAAATAATATCATCATTAAATTCCATATGGTGGGATAAGCATATTTGGAAAGACACAAAAAAATATATTGGTAAAACATTGGTGGAATCTGTTGCAATATACGGAAGTGAGGTATGGACAATCAATAAGTACTACAAGAATAGACTAATAGCTCTAGAAATGGATTATTTACGAAGAAGTGCCAGAAAGTCTAAATTAGAACGTGTCACAAATAAGGAAATTAGAAACATAATGGAAGCAGAAGAAAGCATAATTGAAAGAATTGAGGAGAAGGAATTAAAGTGGTTAGGACATGTTTTAAGAATGAAAGATGAGCGATGGCCGAAGCAACTATATAAATGGCTTTCGAACAGAAAGAAGAGAAGAGGGAGACCAAGGTTAACATGGAACGAAAACATGAAGACAATAATGCAAGCTAGAGGACTAAGCATCGAAGATGCCCAAGACCGTAGGCTTTGGAGGTTTGGCACGGGAAGACGGCAGCAGCTGTAAAAACCCGACGATATATATACTGAATATATTGATCTTAGCCATTTTCGGTGTCTGCCAGATAGGGTCGGTCAAAAATATTTTCATGAGAACAACCTCAATAGGTCCATTCCTTCGGAATTCACTAAAATATCCAAAAACACACCAGGCTAAACACATACAAATATTTAACACCATGTGAACAGTAAAGTCTACACTTAATATGAAAACTGCATATCATCCGTTGGAATGAAATTTTACATAAAGTCTTTTGGACCAAAGCGGAATGACGTCACAAGTAAACAGCTGAACACCAGAGGAATGTGGTTTCAATCCCCAGGGATGTCCCGAACATCACACGGCCATCACAATCATCTTTATTCATAGTCGCCTTAGATTAAGTTTAGGATTAAGGTCTCTCGTGTCGCATCACTCAACATATCGGGGCAGTATAACCCTGCGCCCCAATCTCAAAGGTAGGTTACAAATACGTCAATACCAGGAGAAAACACTAGAAATGTTGCAATGAAAACCTAGGGTATTGAATAAAAATCAACAAGTAAACTTTAAAAAAATCCCAGGGGAAGAAGATATGTGGGTCGACCTCAAACAAGATGGCTATCACCTGAGAGGATGTTGAGCAGCACACGGAAAACTAATGAAAACTTCTAAGCGCTCAAACTTAATATCTCGTTCAAGGCATATTCTTGTTCTACAGTACATCTATAATGGCGTAACAGCTTCAACCTCTCCTTTGTTGGGAGTTACTATCTATCTATCTTTAGTGTTCTGCCCTAGGGCAGGTCCTTCACTGCAATCTGTATGATAGCAAAGTATGGACATTGACACAGAAGGATATACAGAGACTTAGATCTGCTAAAATGAGATACACACTACTAGATCATAAAAAATGAAGAC
Source organism: Diploptera punctata (assembly GCA_030220185.1). Taxonomy (NCBI): domain Eukaryota; kingdom Metazoa; phylum Arthropoda; class Insecta; order Blattodea; family Blaberidae; genus Diploptera; species Diploptera punctata. Next base: position 474,833 of record JASPKZ010004563.1, read on the forward strand.
ATCTTAGAAGAATTACGTATAGGCCTTCAAAACAAAATTTCCGATTAAAAGTCAAGATGGATGCAACATGTTCATCGAATGGAGGATCACAGGATACCCAAGCATATGTTAAGCTATCAACCTGCAGGAAAAAGAAGACGTCCACTCAAAATACTTTTGGATGGTGTTTCTATTGAGGCCGAAACAGGTCAACAAATGGCCTAAATTAATGAATGGACTATGATGATGGTGAAGTAACTATCACTAGGGAGCACTGCAGATGTGACTCCAGTGACGGATTCTAGCCGATGACGTAACAGCATGAAGGAGAGTGGAACAACAGGTAGATTCGCGTAGGAGTTAGAGAAACAGCTATATATATCTAACCTCATTCAAAAGCAGAGCTTGCGAAATTGTGGCACAGCTTTTTATTAATTATAACTAGAAAGCTTAGTTTATTGCTTCAGTTATGTACTTTATTATCACAACTTACTACTGCATAAATGATGATGATGATGATGATAATAATAATAATAATAATAATAATAATAATAATAATAATAATAATAATAATAATAATAATAAATAGTTTATTTATATACAGATTTTCAACGTTCACACATATTTCTGTGTCTAAAGTTTTATATTCCTTCTCCACTCGTCTTTATCCATCCACTCCACTTCCTCCAGTCCTCTTGTTCTCATTCCAGTTCATATTTCTTACATCCACGAGTTTCGAGGGCTTCCTTTCCACCTTCTTTCAGGTGGACACCATTTCAATGTTTTTTTCTGGGTTTACCTTTCTTCTTGCATTCGTCGTACATGCGCATACCAATTTAATTGCTTGTATCTTACATAATCTACTATTGAATATCTAATATTCGTTTTTTCTCGTATGACAATATTGTCCCCCTAATTTTGAACATCTTGCTGCTCTCCTCAAGAAATCCAGCACCATCGACATAAGCATTTGTTCTAAGTTTTTGTTGAAATTTCCAAACTTCAACTCCATATGAGACAGTTATATTTGTAACTTATTTTTTTCTGGTTATATGTCTGTTCCATAAGACTCCATTTATCATTGCTGTTATTGCTGTACCTTTATTTATACTCTTCTTAATATCAATTTCTTGTTTATCCTCTTTATCCACCTTTACTCCCAGATACTCGAATTCTTCACATAATAATAATAACAATAATAATAATAATAATAATAATAATAATAATAATATTTAATGAAAATCATAATACCAAAATTTCAAAATAATAAAATAATATAGATCAAGAATGAAACTCTCTACAAAAATAGAAAAACTTTCAGATACAATGTGAAAAAGGAAAATACATTTTTACGGCCATCTTCTCATAATGAACTCTAACAGATTAACCAAACAAATCTTTGATTTTTTCCTTACCCTCAAAACAAAACCGAACTGGTTTGATTAAACTGACTATTTAACTCATGCCCCAAATGGGAGTCAATGACCAATCACGTTTCAATGATTTCTGTATTACAACCAATCAGAGACGTGTTTCACGAAATAATTATCAACGTTAGGATTATCATATATTAAGCAAAGCTCCTCCTTTTTAATATTCTGAACAGGTCTGACCGTTATTTTGCAGTGACTGAGCCTATAACAAATACGGCTACCAGATTGTATATAATAGTGCTTACATGTCAACATTTGTAGCAATTGATTATACCACCAAAAAAAGAAACCACTGTTTGCACTTTCTTAAATGTATACGACATCAAAAATGAATTAATATACAGATTGATGTGTTTCATTTTTTCTCCACTAGAGAGCATTCTTACAATATTGCGTTCCTTTGGCAATAAATAGTATGATCTGGTTGCAGTGATAAACAAAAGAAGCAGTAGAAGCGTAGGCTACCTATCGTTTCTCATTAGTTTTTCAAACATCACCGTTTACTTTAAATATAAAAATATTTTTAAATAACTGTAGTTAAATAATGATTTGTGAGTAAACAGCTTTATTTTATTCGTTAAATAGTCCTAACAAATGCCACTCTTGATTTCCAAATTCTCTAGATAAATTCACTCCTCACTTCGTGAGTCGTGAATTTATCGATAATTTGGAAATCACTCGTGGCATTACTTATGAAAAAGACCTAGTAGAATTAAAGTTACAGAAAATTCACTAATCGATCCAACAGCGAAATTAACTATTCAAGATGAAAACATAAAGTCTCAAGATAAATCTAAACAAAAATCCAAACCTATTATCTCGGAAGAAGAGAAAAAAGATGATCAGAAAGAATGAAAAAATACTGGACACCCTGTAGCAACACGTACCTTCATCAGCTGTTAAATCAGTTCTAAATGTTTTATATAAAAACGGTTTAGGTCGATGGTGTGCTTTCGATTTTCATTCTTTTTAAATTTAAATATCTTGAAGGACTTTGATTCTGTTTATGTTTAATCGATAAAACGTTGTTGAATTGATTGCCTGTTTCTACTATAATGCTCAGTAAAGCTGGATTTACCTTCATTATAATTGGACCGCATCCTGCAAGAAGGAACCAAGCCACAAAAATGCAATTAAAGTTAAATGGCGATAAAAATTCACATATAAAAATAAACGATTACTTATTTCGTCAATTAACAGAATATCAAAGAGCTTCTATTTTATGAGAAAGATGCTGCGATGGAATAGTAGTTACGCTCCTTGCCTCTGGTTCCGAGATTCGCGGATCAAACCCGGCAGCGGTCGATGGATTTTTTTAGGACCGAAAAATCCAAGGAGTAAGTACTCCGGGAGGGACTTTAAGCTGTGGGTCCCGAGACTGAAGATATTCAGGCTCATAAAAGATCCTTAAGCATGAACAAAGAGGCCTCTAAGCAAAATTTACTGGTATGAAATATCCTAGTAATACCTTAGTTGTCTATTAGATTACTCATTCAGTCGGTGTGATGACCGCATGCCACTTATGACATCTTTGGGCAATAAGGTAACTACAATGAACTTGGTCTATATACTTCTGACAAAGGAGAGGCTATGGGCTAAGCCATTAATCACATCAATCATTTGGTAAATCAAACTTTTTTTTTAAATTCTGATATTTTACAAATTTTTGTTGTTTGGTTCTTTCTGCATAAAGATAAATGTGGCAGATTCTGTCAATGTTTCCTTACTTGGTTCATAGATGGCATAACAATGCAGGTGATGGATTGCATCTATTTTATAGGACTTAGATACATAGTTATCCTCAACTCGTGTCCAACTCAGGTTCGGGGTCGAGGAACGAAATGAAATGAGCCCCTTATATAGAGGTATTGTGAATGACAAGGGAGCCGGCCGACCACACCTGACGCACCATCACAGGGGCAGATGAACGAAAGAAACGAAATGGATGAGTATGGAGAAATGGTGGAATGAAATTGTGACAGGGAAAAACGGGAGAAACCCCGAGAAAAACCTGCACAAGCTCCGTTTCAACCACGAAACCCACATGGAGTGACCGAGACTCGATCTCGAGACCACAGCGATGAGAGAAGAGCGTCTAACTGTTTGCGCCACGGAGCCCCTGAAGAACAATACTATATTATTATCTTATATAAGAAAGATTACCCAGGAAGACATTGGAATGGTGTCCACCTGGAAGAAGGAGGAGAGGAAGACCTCGAAACTCGTGGATGCAGGAAATAAGAACTGGAATGAGAGCAAGGGGACTGGAGGACATGGATTAGATGGAGAGAGACGAGTGGAGAAGAAAAATAAAACTTTAGGCACAGAAAGATGTGTAAACATTAAAATTGTGTATATAAATATAAATATATTTCAAATATGAGGGTTGGTTCGTTTTTGCAGAATCTGGTCAAAATCAGAGTATTAAAACGCTCGTTGAATCTTGTATTGACATTGCTTTTACAAACCAAAGATTTACAACAAGTATTTCACTCTCACCTCTTGAAACGTCTCCCCTAGACTTAATTTTTTTAACAATTAATAATTTGTTTTTCTTTTATTTAAAAAATAGTATTAAGATTTATCAATATTTTTACCTGATGTCTTATATATAAAAACCATCATTTCCCAACCTGTGGTTCACGAACTCCCAGGGGGTTCGTGAAATATTTTAAGGGATTCGCCAAAACTTTTCCGCAATGGCGGGTTTCGAGGTAGGTCTATTATTATTTCCTTCATTACTACAGCATTGTAATAATAATACTAATAATAATAATAATAATAATAATAATATAGTAATTATTATTATTATTATTATTATATCACAATATTTCCACAATAAATTAATATTTATCGCGAATGCTTAATTTATTGTGATGTAACAACGTTAGGAATGCATTTTATTTCGCCACGACTAGACCTACACGATGTGTAATTTTTAAGTCGTAACTATAGTAACTTAGGGGGCACGCCGTAGCGTAGTGGTTAAGGCACTGGGCTACAAGCCGGAGGGTCGAGGGTTAAAGTCCCGTTGGGGTCAGGATTTTTAAAACTGACCCAAACCCTCTGGCGGCACTATGGCCCTGGGGTCGACTCAGCCTCTAACGGAAATGAGTACCAGACGCTTGTTCTGGGAGTAAAGGCGGCCGTCACGCAGGGCTGACAACCCGGCTGACATAAAGTGCCGATTGTCTAGAAAAAGTGGGAGCCTTAACCTCCTACTACCCCAAGGGCCTCCGGGCCTGTTGTGGGATCACTTTACTTTTAACTATAGTAACTTTAGGTTTTAACCGTTAAGGGTTAAGTTAATTTAAGGTTATTTAACCTTATGCTTGGAGTTAAATTGTATGCATGTCTACTATATGTATATTAAAAGTCAGTGATTCACCCAACTCAGATTTTTGTGGAAGGGGTTCGCGAGTCGAAAATGGTTGGGAACCGCTGATATAAACAATATATTAATTCATTACAATTTATTACTTTCTTTGTATTTATTTTTCTTTTATAGTAGATCTGAGCTGTTATTCCTTTGTGTATGTTTCTTTCATTAGTTTTAATTTTAATTGTCTTTAATTTTATTGTATTAACAGACATTATTTTTATTACTGTCCAATTTATTGTTTGGTGTGTAATATTATTGTAATTTATGTATTTAAATGTGATGATATGTTTGTCCTGTTGAGTAGAAGAGAAGGCCACATGGTCTTAACCCCACCAGGATAAATCTAATATATAAAAATGAAAGTTTGTTTGTTTGTATTTTATGTGCTGCCATATCATTCATCCGGTTGTGATGGGGCTTTTTGCAAAATGTTCGGGAGATTCCCAGGATGAACATAGGCTATAATAGAGTTGTGATACTCAATTCCTACGCCCTTAAAAATCACCCTTTATAGTGAAAAACGTGAAAGAAGTCGCTTTTTGGACGCTTAAATTGCTTACGCTGACTAAACCATAACAAATACATAAAATGTAATTAAGATACACAGAATTCAATATCTCAAAAACGTCTATAAAAAAGTCCACGACAGCACATGTTTATATTTTACGTACAACTCATAATGAATTTTGTCTTTCAGCTAATTTATGCCCAGAAGATCGGGAAAAGTAGATTCCCGGGCAACATCGAGTAATCAGTACGACGTATCTTAAAATAATTACTATATAAATTTAAACTATTTTTCCTTTCGCTTATTCAACTAAACATAAAAACACATTAATATGTATTTCTTTAGGCGTAGCAGCGCATGCCGGGTATTAGCTACTATATAAATAAATAAATACCGCAATATAGGCTTATATATATATATATATATATATATATATATATATACTAGCGTACCCAGCAGACGTTGTCCTGCCCGAACGTTCAATTCAACCGTCATATAACAATTATATTAGAGTGGGGGGAGAAAAAAAATATATATATTTGATGAGAGCGAATCAAAACAGTTCTCCCCCCCCCCCAGCTAGATTTCATTTCTGCCCCACTGTGTACCGGTCCCATACTGACCGAAATTCCATGAGAAAAATTTCTTCTCCCGTACGGACTCGAACCAGCGTAAGCCCCGTAGTTCTGCGCCAAGACTTCTTGCTTTAACCGCTCGGCTACGGCGCGAAACTCTTGGCATTAATCAAAGACAAAAATTGTTATTGTGAGTTATCCGTAAGAGATAAGGGACTCTTGGTATCAATGAAAGACAAAAATAGTTTTGTGAGTTATCCGTAAGAGATAAACATACGCTGTCGTGGACTTTTTTGTAGAGCTTTTTGAGATATTCAATTCTGTGTACATTAATTTTGTGTATTTGTTATGTTTTAGGCAGTGTAAGCCATTTAAGTGTCCAAAGAGCTACTTTTTCCACGTTTTCCACTACAAAGGGCGATTTTTAAGGATGTAGGAGTTGAGTATCACAACTCTCTTATAGCCTATATTCATCCCGGGAATCTCCTGAACGTTTTGCAAAAAATCCCATCACAATCGGATCAACGGTCTGGCCGCGCATAAAGTACGAACAAACAAACAAACAGTAATTTATATATCTATATCAGTTCCAGCAGAGTTTTTGACCAGATCAAAGATCCGGAAATCCCAATTAGCCTCTTCCACCCCATAATGTTATTCTCTCACCTCATTTTTTGTCTACATAGTGAGTGCTTTCCCTACGGTATTCCTACAAAGAGTTTCCTAAGATTGGATTTGAATTGAACCAACGTTACGGAGCGCCTTGTGGCTGAACAGTTAGCGTGACCTTGCTGGATGTTGACCTCTCGGATTCCTATTGACAAGTTTTTCTAGTTGCTACGCCCAACACCTGGGCGGTGATATCCTTAACCTCAAATTGTATCGCGTGTTCCTCTATTTATAGACGTGAGAAATCTACACACAGTACCAACTTCAACCGCACTCGTCTATTCTTATCGCTTTTTTTTTTCGCCTCGTTTTAGGTACTTTCACACACTCCACGGCACCCGGGCCTCAGAGAATCATGGTAAACCACCGTTGGGACTATTCATTAAAATATTAATAATAATCATCATCATCATCATCCGGTATCATGGCAGCTGCAGCCGTCTTCCGGAAACCAAACGCCATTCCTCTCTGTCCTGCCATTGATCTTCCTCCAATCCTCTGATATTCATAGCTGTTTGTACCCCTTCTATCCAAGTTTTCTTCGGTCTTCCTCTCCTCCTCCTTTCCAATTATTAATAATATTATAATTATAAAAATAAAATTAAAAAACAGTATTTAACAAATGACCCAGATGAATTACAGTATATACTGATGGGGTAAAGATAAAAAGGAGCGATAGTTTCTGTTATTTGGGATCAATTATAGGGAAAGATGGAACGTCAAATAATGAAATAGTAAAAAGGATCAGTATTAGAACAAAATCCATAGGAATGTTAAACTTTATACAATGGAATAAAAACATCATTAACAGAACAAAACAACTAATTTATAAGTCCATACTAGAAAGTATAATGTTATATGGATCGGAAGTTTTGGACAATGGCACAACAACATGTTAACAGAATAACTGCAGCTGAAATAGATTTTTGGAGAAGTGCTGCCAGAAAATCTCGACTGGAAAGAATTAGAAATATAGAAATTAGAAAATGGATGAATGCAGAAAGAAGTATAGAGCAATTCCATATGTGACTGACTGGCATTTGCAATACACTTTTGCTGCAAAATGCTCGCATAAATACTACAATTGTTTGACATTAGAGGTGTTATATACGTGATATGATAGAGGAAAAGTGTCTGATTAAGATTGTACATAAATATACAACTTATTTATTTATTATCTATCAAAGTATGTGTGACTGACTGACATAAATGTCAAACTCATCATGCAGCTTAACGTGTTCACCTACATCATTCTCTGAAATGTGATCCTTAATTCAATTTTCCAAAATACCGTTTGGAGGGCACGTTTCAAGTTACAGTTTAAATGAAAAAATAAACCTAAATCACAATTAATACCGAAGTTATGACCTAATATGTGATGTGTGACTGACTGACATTATTTTGTGACTGACTGACTGACATATCTGAATTTTATTTAGATTTTCAAAATGCAAATATTACACAAATGTAACAAAATACTATGAAAGAAGATAAACAGCTTCAGTAAAAGAGATTAATAAAGAACTGCAAATACTTTATCAATTCTACGAAAATTGTTAAATTTAATTTTGCTGTAAAATAAATATTAATTTAAATCGATAATGTAATTAAATTAACTCACTTACCATGTACCATTTTAAATTATAAGAAAAACGAAACTATTAAATATTTAATAACAAAGTGTCTTCTCTATTGTTAAATATACCTACTAAAGTTGTCACATTGGTAAATGTATAGGCCTCTTTCTAATACCTGCTGCTCCAACTGAAAATGTCTATCACTTCAAGTCTTGGAAGAAATCACTATAGTTCAAAAAAACACTTTTCTATAGCAAACATCTATAGTACACTTGCTATGTGTCACATAACCTGACACTAGAACAAAGTATTTCTTCTGAACTTCTCGTCGCCTTCCATATAAAGTAGGCAACAGCAGTTAATATTGAGATAGGCCCTATGCTAATTTTCCAATGAACTGTCTGGATCTCATTTTGTTCTTTGTAGGTATAATTTTCTGAGAAATCAACAAGTATGGCTGCTTCGTTTACTGCAACCTTTTTCCTGAAATATTTAAATGCTTCCGCTAACTGTCTTTTAGCTCAAATTGACACAGAAACGACGTTGGAAGGATGGCCTGTAGCATATTGTGCATCGGGGAGCGGAACGGGTCAATAGGCCCATACCTTGAAGATGATGATGATTAATCAGATATTTTTAAGTTACAATTATCTATTTTAATTTGTACCGATAATGTAATAATTATTAGGCGATAGCGAAGAGATGCCTAAAGACAACTAACACAATGTATTATATAACTTTAATAAAGTTAAAAATATAAAATCAGTACCTGATATTTCAGTCGTCCTCAACTATTAAATGCTGTCGAAAAAAAATTAGGCTTTTCGAAACATCGGTTTCATCTTCTGCTTCTGGAGTGGGTCTGGAAGTAAAGATTAATGCAACTAAATATATAGTTACACACAGAAATACCGTACATTCATAAATGCAATTAGACAATTTTGAAGAAGTGGCTGAATTCAAATACCTAGGAACAATAATTACAAATAGGAATGAGATGCACAAAGAAATTAAACATTGTTCCAATACTGGAAATGCATGCTTTTATGTATTACAGGGAATCTTGTCGTCACAACTTCTCTCAAAAAACATTAAACTGAAAATATATAAAGCTGTTATTCTACCACTTATACGTAATATATCGATGCGAAACATGGACTCTTACTTTAAGCGAGGAAAGAAGATTACAAATATTTGAGAACAGAGTTCTTAGGAAAAATTTTCGACGAAAGAGAGGAGAACAGACACGTGAATGGAGAAAACTACATGACAATGAGCTTTACAAACATTTTGAAGGGAAACCGAATATAATAAGAACACTTAAGTCTCTTAGACTCCGATGGGCAGAACATGTAGCACGAATGAGGAATGATAGAGGGGCACGAAAACTTAATGCAGGAAATCCATAAAGAAACCTACCCCCAGTAGAATGAAGTGTGAGAATAACATTAACCATGATTTCTTATATGTAATTTATAGATAGAATGATTAGAAGAACGTTAGCTCAGGATAGGGATGTATGGAGAGATTGGTGGCCATGAGTATCCAGGTTCCTTAGTGCCAATAGTTAGTTACGAATGTAGTTCTGTGTCGTCCTCATGTTCTCTGCTCGTTTGAATACAAAAAATAATTATAGTAATTTAGAGCAAGTGGAGGAATTCACGGTCATTCTATGGGAATGCAGACCGATGTAGGCAAATGGGGAATGTGGCCCTGAGAGGTCGCGTGGATTTAATTTTAGTTTGATTGGACGTGTGTTTATTTTGATGGTGAACTTAATGATTAACTAACGTCTTGTTTGTTAACGGAAACCTACGTCTTGTGTCGGACCGAGGACAGCCAACAAAAACACATCGCTATTATTAACACGCTTCATCTGGCGAACTTACATTCTTACGTCATTGTTATTATTATTATTATTATTATTATTATTATTATTATTATTATTATTATTATTATTATTATTATTATTATTATTAAGATGATTTAAAATGTAATTCCGGAAGAATATGTAATGTTAAACATTTTAAATATTTAGGATCTATTTTAGATAAAAATGAGAATTCAACTAGAGAAATTGAAAGAATAATAACTGATGGAAGAAGAATCATTGGTATGTTTGAACCCAGTGCTTCGGAATAGAAATATAATATATAGAACGAAGAACATTGTATTTTAAGTTTTGTTACAAAGCATTTTATTATATGGATCCGAAAACTGGGCAGTAAGTAGAAAACAAGTCAACAAGCTGTTAGCAGTAAAAATGGGTTTTTGGAGGCGAATGACAAGAATTTCCAGAAGGGATAAGGTCAGAAACAGCACAATAAGGAAAATTATGCAATTTGAAAATAATATGTTAGAAAAAGTAGAGGACAAACGTTTAAAATGGTATGGACACCTCACAAGAATGGAAGAGGATAGAATATCAAAGAAGATCCTTGATTGGAAAGCTAATTGAAGAAGTGGAAGAGGCAGATCTAGAGAACGTTGAACAGATGGAGTGAGGAGAAGTATGGAAGCTAGAGATTTGTGGGAAGAAGATGCTTTAGACAGGAACCTCTGGCGACAAATCACTTTGGGTAGAAGGATAAACACTGTATTGTGGAATATTCATAATAAATATTATTATTATTATTATTATTATTATTATATTATTATTATTATTATTATTATTATTATTATTACCGTTATAATGAAACCCGGAAGGAAAACTAAGTAAAATTTAAAATCAAATAGATAGCTAGTAAGTTTCAATTTAATAAAGTCAAGTGCGCATTTTTGGATTGTATCACAGAACAATTTCTGTAAAAAAGGTGATCCCACTACCGGCTTTAGGAGGCCATTAAGATAATAGAACATTAATGCTTTCACTTTTCTAGACAATCAGCATTTAATATTAGCCGGGTATTAAACCTGCGTGACGGCCGTCTTTATCTCCAGAATAAGTGTCTGCACTCATTTCCGTTTGAGAATGAGTCGATCCCAGAGCTATGGTGTCGCCAGAAAGTTTGATTGGTTTAAAAATCCTGACTACAACGGGACTCAAACCTTCCTATTTTTAGGGCATTTCCTTGCCCTATTGCTACAATAATAGTACTCCTAATAATAAGAAACTATAGAATCATAGAAATAAAACAATTTATTCCATAATACTCTTAATTATTAGCTCAAATATGATTAGAATTTTAAATGGGTGGGAGGGCGACGTGCCACGATCGTATTTTGTATTATTCATAAATTTTCTTGCAGTGGCGGCTCGAACCTTAGGGGCCATAATGAAATTAGTCTGTATCTCGCCATAAAAAAAACAAGAGAAACTACAGAGAGCGAGAGACAAAGGTTACACAACTGAATAAAGTAATGGAATTAACAAGTGTTGTAAGCAGGCGTGCCAACATTTAATTGGCTCAGTACACGGCTGGATCCAGTTTGTGTCTGTATTTTCTAGCTGTAAGTGTTCGTCAGGACTAAGGTTCCTCCTCTTCTGTCTGCCTACGTTTCAACTGTCTGCTGATAACAAGTTATAGTCACAAGGGCTCCTGTCTGGTGAATTTGGTGGATGTTCGAGTACTTCCCAATGCCACCTTCTAAACAAATACTACTGAACATCTTTTTACTTACTGAATGTATTCACTTCTTCTTCTTCTTCTTCTTCTTCTTCACGGTTTAGGCTTATTTACTAGCCTGTAACGGCTCCAAATCACTGCTCTTTCCATCTTTTCCTTGGTCTTCCCAAGCTTCTTCTTCCTCGTGGTGAATAGTTGTATGCTGCTTTTGGTATTCTATTCTCAGTCATCCTTGCCAAGTGTTCTTTCCAGTTTGTTCTGTATTTCTCTATTGTTGAGTTTAATCCCTCTATTTTTAGTTGTCTTATTTCTGTGTTATGTTTTTTGTCTGTTCTTTGATATCCTGCTATTGGTCTGAGGAATCTCATTTCAGCAGCTTGTATCCTGGCAGATTGTTGTGTTGTCACTGTCCATTTTTCGGACATTGTCAACTTTTAAAAGAAATTTAAATTTATATTTGCTCTAAACTCGACTTCATTATTATCCAGTGTAAGATATATATATATATTAATTGGTGTTTCCCGTATAATGTATCATATTATTATTATTATTATTATTATTATTATTATTATTATTATTATTATTATTATTACCGTATCATTATTGTTATTACCCTATAAAATGTTGTTTGTACATGACATCTACATTGCTACATTTATTGTATCTTTAACTGTTTATAATTAGTATAGTGTATATCTATATTTGTCGAATATTTATTTGTATTTGTGCTGGTTGAGTGGAAGAGGGGGCCTTATGGCCTTAACTCTGCCAGAATAAATAAAGTATTATTATTATTATTATTATTATTATTATTATTATTATTATTATTATTATTATATTATTATAATAAAATAGGCACTGCAATTGTCTTGTATAGTTTCATTATAGAGTCTTTCCTGGCTTTATTTTTCAAAGTAATTTTTAGTGTACCTGTTATATAATTAAACTTATTTATTTTATTATTTATATCTGTTTCTGCTGTGTATGATATTTCGCAACCTAGGAAGTTATATGTTACTACTTGTTCTATTGGTTTATTTTCTAATATTATCTTTGTCCGAACTGGATGAGCGCCCTTGAAGACCATTGTTTTTGATTCTTGTGAGGATATTTCCATGTTGTATTTTTTTGATATTTCATTTAGTTTATGTAGCATTCTTTGTAGTTCGTCTTCTGTTTTTGCTATTAAAACCTGTGTGAATGTATTCACAAAATATAATATTTCTCAGGCGGGGCATGTTTCTTCGATGATGGTTTTTTGCAGTTTTCCCTCATCTCTAAGAACTAAGTAGTGCCCGGGTACCATCTGGCCTTGTTTAAAGAAACTCACAGAGTACTCACTGGCACTATCGAACACATAGATTCATGGCCGCGCGTAGATAAGTTCTCCATGCATCCCTATTCTTAGCTAATGTTTTTCAATCATCCCCTGTACAATCTACTTCCTTTAAATCGTGGTTAATGTTATTCTCCCACCTCATTCTTGGTCTACCGACTGGGCACTTTTTTCCTACAAGAAACTTGCAAGTCTCTATTTCATTCCCCATTCGTGACTCATGTCCTGTCCATTGCAGTCTACCAGACATAACTGTTGTTATTATATTTTTTTTTGTCTAAAGCAATCAGGTTATCTTTTATGACATTTCTGGTTTTATCCCTGGCATTGGCGGAATTGTTATCCATTTCTTAGGTTGGGGCACCTGGAAGGCGGAGTTACGTTACCCCCATGATATGATGGGTGATAAATGATAATGAAGCGCCAGGAGAGTTTTTAACCTAAACTTAATCTAAATTCCAGACCATGGGCAACCATAGGAATAATTCCCTTTAAGAAAAAAATCCTAAGGTCTGACCGGGAATCGAACCAGGGACCTCATGAACAGTGGTCATTAACTGGTCATGTTATTACATCTGGTTTCCTATAAAGATCATGTAGCTCACAGTTATGTAGTCTTCTACATTGCCCTGTCTGTTCATCTCTCTTTGATCCAAACATTTTCCTAAGAACTTTATTCTCAAATACTCGTAATCTTTTCTCCTATCTTAAAGTAAGAGTCCATGTTTCGCATCCATATAATATAACTGGTAGAATAACAGTTTTATATATTTTCAGTTTAAACAGTTTTTTAGAGAATTTGTGACAAGAGTCCCTGTTATAGCATGCATACAGAATCTAACTCATTGGCATTACACTGCCATAAGCTCTCCATACATCTCTATCCTGAGTTAATATTTTCCAATCATCTCCTGTATAATTCATTTCTCTTAAATCGTGATTAATGTTATTCTTCCACGCATTCAAATGGAGAGGATTTTTCTCGGTCTTCAATTATTTTTTTTGATAAAATTGAGGCTAGACTTATTACGACTGTAGATAAAATAATAATGAATAAGGTTATAATTATTATTATAAAGATTATTTATCTTGTAAATACAAACTTTTTGATTGGAAGTCAAATATACTTAATATATTAGATAAATATATTATAATATTATCTCGTTCTAAGGGTTCTCTCCTTTTTTTTTCATTTCCCTTTTATTCACAAAGTAAATTAACATAAAAGTTACTGGCAATTGTATTATCGTAATTGAAGCATTCAGTTTTGTAAAGGGAAACAGATAACGCATAATAAACTCTTTTTTTGCGCGATAGTGCCTTCTGTCGTACTTACAGCAATGGCGACCATGATTGAAAGTTCAACTCCCTACGTTTCATGGTTGCCAATATAAATAACTCTACTGTAATATTACATATTACAAACCACGTGCGGGGAGTAAAACTATTGCCCTTTATGTATACTACATGCAATGCATATACAAAAATATATCCAAAAGATATTGTTAATATATACGATTCCTTCCAGAAAGTCATGTCCTTGTGCGGTGTACCGCGTTAAGTGGTCCAAGCTTGCCATCATTCGCTGGCCCTTGTGGTCGTCTGTCAGGTTCTTAGGCACCCAGCGAGCACTAACTTTACGGAAGACATTGCTACGGTCCATACAATCATCCCCATACACGCCATGCATGTCCCTGTGAATTTCACTTGGTTTATGCCCTTTGGTCCACAAAAATCGAACAAACTTCTCTGTTCCTCACAGGTGGACGACTGTAGCATGCGCGCCATCTTTGTTGCATAGTTCAAGCTTCTCTCGCAAGAGGTGCACCTGAGAAAAACATACCATCTGTAGTGAAAACTTCAAACTATATCTCTGTGAAATTTCAACATTCGAGCTGCAATACCAAGGCAGAAAACAATTATTGTGCGTTACTTTCCGATCCGCCCTCGTATTATACGAAACAAATTAATGCATTTTAAATGAACTGAAGTTTATTTGATGCAATATAAAACAATAAATACGTACCTGCCGCCGTTTTATCATTAAATTGGTGTCACGGCCTCCTGTTGTTTCAACTAATAAACATTGCCCACACTGTTAACGTTAGTCAATTGTTTATAACGAACGCAAATATTTCCAACAAAGGTGTTATTATTTTACTATAATTTATTATTTTGAAAACACCATCGTGAAAAAAATAATGTTCTACGCACGTTTGTGAAGTGTTTTACAGAATCTCGGACATTTTCCTCGATTCTGTAAAAACCACTTCACAACCTCGCATCGTAATATCAATGGGAACAGCTGCCATCATAGGTCATGGAAACTTTTCGCTTATTTCTTAATTTTCACTTAAGTTCAAAATCCATCAACTAATGCTGCGATTTTGGTGAGCTTCATTTTTTAGCGAATTGCGAAGGAATGAAGCTAGTAAGGCTTTTTTTCGTGAAAATATTTTTGAAACTTTTTTACAGATCATAACTGGTCCTATCTTGTAGACAAGGGAAACGATCATGATCAAAATTGATTAATCTCCGTTAATGTTCTAACGGCTGCAATTTTGGTTTAATCAAAAACCAAATATATATATATATATATATATATATATATATATATATAGCATTAATAAAATAGTAGGATCTTCTTGGTGAGTATTTAACTCATGCCACAAATGCTAGTCAATGACCGATCACGTTTCAATTAATGTTGTTTTACAACCAATGACAGTCGTGTTTCACCTCGCTCTTTATCGATTTCTCTTTATCAGCTCCTGCTTTTGTGATAAAGAAAGCTCCTCCTTTTTAATGTTCTGAACAGGTCAAAGCAATATTTTTCTCCAACAAATATATTGAATATAGCAAATAATGAAAAGATTCCTTCATTTTACTGAGTTGTTTACTAAAAAAATAAATGAATAACCCGTAATGTTGATTATGATATATAGTTTGATGTGTTTCATTATTTCCCCACTTGGGTGCACTCTTACAATATTGCGATCTTATTTGGTAATAAATAATATGATCAAGCAGCGGTGAATGAACATAAACTCACATTTCTGATTTGTTTTCTAACATCGCCGTTTACATTAAATATATACATATTGTAAAATAACTATAGTTAAACAATGATTTGTGAGTAAACAGCTTAATTTTATTCGTTAAATAGTCCTAACAAATGCCACTCTTGATTCCCAAATTCTCTAGCCGTATTTCTTAGGGATCCGCTGCAAAATAATGCAATGACCTACTCAGAATGTTAAAATGGAGGAGCTTTCTTTAATATGATATACTGCTTTGATAAATTCGAGGCGAAACAAGACAGTGATTGCTTGTAATTAAAAAATCATTGAAATGTGATTGGTCATTGAATCCCATTTGGGACATGAGTTAAATAGTCAATACTAATTATTGACTAATTGAATCGCTATTGAAACCAGTTGGCTCTTTTAAATTTTAATTTGGTGATTAGGGTTTTTATTGACTATGTATAATACAAATTTATCATAAGTAATGCCACGGGTGATTTCCAAATTATCGATAAATTCACGACTCGTGGCATTACTTATGATAAATTAGTATTGACTATTTAACTCATGCCCCAAATGGGATTCAATGACGAATCACATTTCAATGATTTTTTATTTACAACCAATCACAGTCGTGTTTCGCCTCGAATGTATCAAAGAAGTATATCATATTAAAGAAAGCTCCTCCTTTCTAACATTCTGAGTAGGTCATTCCATTATTTTGCAGCGACTCCATAAGAAATACGGCTACCAGATTGTATATATAGTGCACGAATGTCAGCTGATAGTACTTGCGGGATATAATATAAAACATTTGTAACAATTTATTATAGGCCTACCACAAAAAAAAAGAAACACTGTTTGCACTTTCTTAAACGAATTCTTTCCCAGGAAATAACATTGCAGAAAAAATATAATTGGCACATTTACATCAAATGACATCAGAAATTAATTAATACCTATAATGTTGGTTATAAATTTTTCCACTAGGCTGCATTCTTACAATATTATGATATTTTGGGAATAAATAATATGATCTGGTTGCAGTGATAAACAAGCGTAACAATAGTTTCTCACTTGTTTTCAAACATCGCATATCATTTGTTTTCAAACATCATCGTTTATATTAAATAAATAAATATTTTAAAATAACTATATTTAAATAATGATTTGTGAGTAAACAGTTGAATTTTATTCGTTAAATAGTCCTAAGAAATGCCACTCTTGATTTCCAAATTCTCTAGATGAATTCACTACTCTCTTCGTGAGTAGTGAATTTATCGATAATTTGGAAATCACTCGTGACATTAACTTATGAAAATGATAGCTTCTCTATTGAAACTAGTTGGCTCTTTTAAATTTTAATTTGGTGATTTGGGTTTTATTGACTACGTAACATAGTAACTAATTAAAAAAGTAAAATGAAGTTGATTTTTTTAACAGGTTTTAAATGTATACAACATCTTCCTGTGCTCAATGTTAAGTTTTGATTCTCTTCCTCCATTCATCTCTATCCTTCCAGTCACCATCCTGCAGTCCCCTGTCCTTCATCAAATTCATAATTCCATCTATGTCTTCTTAGGCCTATCTCTTCTTTTCCTCCGATTTGAAATCCACTCTAAACTCCTAACTGACAATCTATCTTCATCCATCCTCTTCAAGTGTCCAAACCATTGTAATTGTTTATTTCCCACAACCTGTATAATTGTTTCGTTAAAATTAATTTTTTCTCGGATAATATTGTTTCTGATCCTGTCTAATTTAGAGCAACATGCAGATCTTCTTAAAAAATTAATTTCGTAGATTGAAATTTTGACTTTAATTTGGCATTCATAGTCCACATTTCTGCTCCATAGGCCATTAAACTTCCTACTATTGATTTATAAATATGGATTTTAGTTTATGTTTATCCCAGAAAACTCCATTCAACATGGCTATTCCAGATCGAACGTCAACTATCATGTTCGTTATTTTCAAATCTTTGTTTCCATCTCCATTTAACGAATAGAATCGGATAATAAAATTAGGAGTGATTGTTCATCTCAAACGAAAATCTGAAAATCGATCCAGTAACCCATTTTTATTTTTCGCAATTAAATTCTGTAAATAAAAGGAGAAAAGGACTTCCAAAATTAAGCGACAACCCTCCGCAACGTTATAAATTGGGATTTACCCGAAAACCATAATTCAAAAATAGCTTTACTGGTTTCCATGTTTGTTTTCTCGCAACGTAACTCGATACTTAGGGTTTAATTAAAAAAGGGAAGATATATTATACAAATTAGGTAAATAGGACCGTAAATTCAACTTCCCGAGGAATTCGCTTAGTTTACGCAGTTCCTGCGTGACGTGGAGGCCCTGGTCTGCAGTGCGGTTCATCTTTCTGTGTATGTTTGTGACATAAACTTCCAAACCCCTCAACCGATCTTCATGAAAATTTGTGCATATATGTTTTCAAGAACACCAAGTATTTAGTCGCCATGTGTTATGCTCTAAAATCATTAAGTGTAGGAGTTGACCTGAAACTAGAATTAAAAAATCGCTCTAGCGGTCACAATTTTCAATGTTTCACAAAGTAACTCTGTATGTGCTATTAAAATAAATCTAGGTAGGTTATATCTAGATAGATAGATGGAAAGCTCTGCGGCCATCACTTAAGTGTTGGCGGTGAGCGATCCATTTTGGTCCTCCTTAATAGGTAGAACCCCGGGTTCCTGTAAAATACATTAGCCCCGGTTTAATTTTGAATTTAATTTTGAAGTTAATTAGCAGAGTGAAGTCGGAAGCGGACCTTTTGGGGTTATATTCCAGTATTTGCTCTTTGGATTGAGGGAAACCGGTTATATCTAAAACTCAGCTAAATCCGACCATTAGAAGTGGGGATTTACCTGAAATATGAAAATAAAAATTTACTAGCAAACCACCATGTTTGATTCGTCCCAACGTATAGGCCTACTTTTGTGTTATGTGTACACATTTTCAAGTACGGCGAGTGTCTTCTTCTTCCTTCCAAGTATTAGGCCAAGGCCTGTTACGATCCTATAGAAAATTTTCCCTCCAGCGTTTCATAGCACGGCCCAGTGATCTTCGTCCTCTTGGCATATAATAAATTATAAACAGCTTTGGGGATCCGATTTGAACTCATTCTTTCAAGATGGTGTTTCCAATTTAGTTGGTACTGTTTAATATGTTCCAAAATTGGCGTGTCTTCAATTCTTTTAAGATATCGGTGTTCCTTTTTCGATCCCATCTGGTGCAACCCACTGTTTTGCGCATGAATCTCATTTCACAAGCCGTTATTCTGCTTTCATGTTGTCTATTTAGTGTCCATGCTTCATTACCATAGGTCAACACTGGTCTAGCCAAAGTGTTATATGAACGTAATCTGGTGTTTTTTTTGTACAAAGGATGGTTTCATAACTTGATTAATAATTCCCAAACTTTTATTATAACTAGTAATTTTTTTCAGGGATATCCTTTTCATCCCAGATAGAGAGATAATATCCAAGATATTTAAATTGATTAGATCTCTCTAAAATTTTATTCTGGAGACAGATTTTACTTTGTATGGGGTCCTTCCCATGAAATGCCATACTTTTAGTTTTGTTAATTCTTCTTCTTAAACTTAATTTGTAGGATTTTCATCCTGTTTATTTCCAAAATCACTCCTCGGAGGAAGACGTACTGGATGTACATTCACTGTCTATCCATCTCTTGGCAGGTATTTTGTTTCCGTCTCTGATCCGAGGCTTGATCCTTGGGACTGCGAGCAATGTATAAGATACACCTTAAAGTGGGTTGTTAGCCCGTTGTTTTGTAATTGATATTTCCATATTAAATTTGGCAGCTATTTTTTTTTTTGTAAATTATAAATTGATCGTTGCAAACCGTTTTCGGAAAGTTCCAGAAGAGCTAAATCATCTGCAAAAAGAATAGTATAGAGTTTGACATTCCTATTGCGGGTATATATCCTCGTTGTGTTTTCCTCCATTCGTTTAATAATGTATTCATATATATATAATGAAAAGCACCGGTGAAAGTCCACATCCCTGTCTTACTCCAGTGTTGATCATTTCCCAAGAAGATAATGTGCCACCTTGTTTAACAGAGATTTCATTATCTTTATAGATGTTGAAGATATTAGTAATATATTGTTGTGGAACGTTATCATCAGCTAAAATTTGTAGTAATATATTTCAGCGAGTGTTCAGCTGCTATTATGCTCTAATAACATTAGGTGTAGGAGTTTACCTGAAACGAAAATTAAAAAATCATATAGGCCTATTATTAATTTAGTCGTAGCAGCGCACGACGGGAATTATCTAGTTCTTAAATAATACTGTAGGCACGTGAAAACAGTATTTATACAATGGAACAGCGACTACTATTTCATTAAACAGCGCAGTGGAAACAAGCTTAATTTTGAATTGCAAAACTGTCATCCATATTGAAGAGCGTGTAACAGATGCGCTCTCTGACATCATCATCATCATCATCTCTGCAAAACGACATTTATTTATGGCAGCCGCGATGTAGAAAAATAACTCAAATCTGGACTTAATGAGAAGCAAGTTTACAGTCAAAATTCCGCGACAATTAACGAGTCTTTCTAATGAATAACTGTGTGCTAGCAAACATACATATGATCTCATGTAAATGGACGCTTAACAAACGAGGTAATTTTTGAAGAGGTTGCTGAATTCAAATACCTAGGAACAATTACAAACAGGAATGAGATGTACAAATCAAACTTAAACATAAGTTAGGCTAAATTCAGGAAACGCACCTTACTACAGATAATGGCAAATGAGGTAAAATTTTAACATACTTAAGTTAATAACCAATTTTAATTTCATAATATTTTTAAATATAAATCTAATATATAAAATTGAATCTTTGTTTGTTTTTTCGTACTTTATGTCGGTCATACCGTTCATCCGATTGTGATGGGTTTTTTTTTTTGCAAAATGTTCAGGAGATTTCCAAGTTGAACATAGGCTATAAGAGAGTTGAGATACTCAACTCCTACACCCTTAAAAACACCCTTTGTAGTGAAAAACGTGAAAAAGTCCCTTTTTTACTCTTAAATGGCTTGCGCTGCCTAAACCACAGCAAATACAGAAAATTAATGTACTCAGAATTGAATATCTCAAAAACCTCTACAAAAAAGTCTGCGACGGCAAATGTTTATATTTTACAGATAATACGGAATAGCCATTTTTGTGTTTCATTGATGCCAAGGACATCGGGATAAGTAGATTCCCGGGCAAGCATGTGCTGCCATACCATTCATCCGATTGTCATGGGGCTTTCTGCAAAATGTTCAGGATTTTCCCGGGAAGGTTATAGGTAATAAGAGAGTTTAAATGCTCAAGCCCTTCACCCTTAAAAATCACCTTCTGTAGTGAAAATACATGAAAAAGGTCGCTTTTTGTGAGCTTAAATATATTATGCTGCCTAAACCATAACAAATACACAAAATTATTGTACACAGAATTAAATATCTCAGAAAACTTTACAGGAAAGTCCGCGACAGCATATACTTATATTTTAAAGATAACTCCCAATAACCATTTTTGTCTTTCATTGATGCACGGCGGGTATTCTTTTATGGACAACTCAAAGTAACGAATTTTTGTCTTTCAGCTCATTTATGCCAAGTACATCGGGATGCGTAGATTCCCGCGCTACGCCGGGTAATCAGCACAGGGTATCTAAAAATAACGATATAAATTTATATTTACTTTTCCTTTTACTCATTCAACTAAATGCAAAAACATATTATTATTTGGGGCATGCCGTAGCGCAGTGGTTAAGGCACTGAGCTACAAGCCTGAGGGTCGAGGGTTCAAGTCCCGTTGGGGTCAGGATTTTTAAACTGACCCAAACCCTCTGGCGGCACTATGGCCCTGGGGTCGACTCAGCCTCTAACGGAAATGAGTACCAGACGCTTGTTCTGAGGGTAAAGGCGGCCGTCACGCAGGGCTGACAACCCGGCTGACATAAAGTGCCGATTGTCTAGAAAATGTGGGAGCCTTAACCTCCTACTACCCCAAGGGCCTCCTGAGGCCTGTTGTGGGATCACTTTACTTTTACATTATTATTTATTTAGGTGTAGCAGAGCGCGCCGAGTATCGGCTAGTCACTTATAAAAAATTATAAACAAGTTTATCCCTATTTATTTTCAACTAAACATAAAAAATAATTAATAATAACAATATCAAAGAAAATTTTTAAATTAAAATTATTTTCCATAAAACTAGATATCCTTCTTGCCGTTTAATATTTCTCCACTAATAAACTATTATTAATATTTTTAAAACAGATTAATTAATGTAATAGCTCCAAAAAAATCGAGATGCCCTTAATAAAAATATATATTAATTAACCCTAATACTCAAGCTACAGAATTAAAATAAAAAATTAAAATATATATTAATTAACAGTACAAACAACTATAATAATTATCATTTTATCCATAGTGAATACAAAAACAGATAATTATATATATTTAAAATACTCGGCCAATTAAAACATTTATAAAATTAATTATAATTAAATCAAGTTATATTGAAATGTACAATAACATTTTCAATTTAAATGAAAGCCCTAACTTCTAGAACAACTTAATCACAACACCTTCCGGTACACCTACTTTATGAAGACATATTAACGGGCAATCTATACAATATTACTATTACATCCACCTTCATATGAACTTAATAATTCGTTTAACTGAAATTTTATTGTAATCCATCAGCACTTAAACATAAATTGCACCATGACCTGATGTACTATTTATTAGAATTTTCAGAAAATTAACCCTAAAAGATCATCATATACGGCGGTATACAAACCATAAATTTAAGTAACCTACTGTTCAACGAGGTCAAAAAAACAGTAATTTTAAATTTATTTCACAAGTTCTGGCAAACCTTTGACTAGTGATAAAAAAAAAGTTATTTTAAATGTCTTTCAGAAGTTCAGTGAAAAATCTCGCCAGCTTTCACGTAATCCACCGCATTCAACGATCACATGTCTTACATACTTCACACGTGCTCCCTGTCGATGTGACAGTAATTGTGGCACGAATGGCGGAAGGATACAATTGGTGTTTTTTTAAGTTAGAATCACTCTAAGAGCGGATAAGGTTTAGTTAACAGGCTCAAGATCTCCCAGCATGACGCCCATCTTTACCCCCAGAACATGTTTGAGTTGGAAGCTGCCCAGGACCAGGGTCAGGCGAGTAGAAAATGCAAACAGTAGAAAACTGTGATGGTGTTTAAAGAAGTTGAGGAAGTGTGGTGAAGTCATTGGACTCCTCTGGAATGCACGGCCTTGAGGGATCTTTATTTAAATTCGCGCTCGTTAAAAATATCAGCTCTGCAAACTTGCACTCAATTAGTTTACTTTGAACGCCGTCTCAAGGAAACACAAACACACTGTAAGAGACCTCCTGTAAAGAAAAACAAATATCATCGGGTTTTTAAGGAATTCCAAAGGGTTGTTCTCATGAAGGATTTCAGAAAAGTTTTATAAATATTACTTTATCCTACGTACACTCTATAATAAATACATAGAACTGTTATTCTTCCAGTTTATATATATATATATAATTCCATGGCACGACAGTCCTAGAAGGCCCTTAGCCTACCAGCCGGCTGCTGGTCTCACATCCACATGTGTCAATCACAGAGGTAAATGATCATCTAGCCTGAGTAGGGGTAACATGTGGTCAGCATGTCGAGTCCCCCAGCCGTTATAGCTGGTTTTCTCAACCTGGAACTACTACTTATATTAGCTACCCAAATGCCTCACGATGCTGGCCGAAATATCATGAAAAAATGTCTTCCTCCTTGGAGACTCGAACTAGCGCAAGTCCCGAAGTTCTGCGCCAAGGCTTCCTGCCTTAACACTCGGCTACGGCGCGGGATATATATATATATATATATATATATATATAATTTTTAAAGAGAAGTTTTACTATATAGCAGTAATGCTTTAAAAAATGTGCTTAACAGTTATGCTGGCCATTAGATGTCAATTGGAACGACTTCCCGCTACCTCTTGTGTGAATTGAGAATACTACATATATAAGAAAAAATGTATGTTTGTGTTGGAATACTTGAGAAGCTCAGTCGGTTAGAGCGCCAAACGTACATAGTTTCGAGACTCGGGTTCAAATCCCGACTCAAGCATTCATTTTTCTTTTCATAGCACATTTGCCATCATTGCCAAATGTCAAAAATATAGCTATAACATATATATATATATATATATATATATATATATATATATATATAAAAAAATTCTTCTGTACATGTATTTGTCACTCTACTTTGATTTTTTTTTTGTGCGCCTGATTGGGTCCCTCCATGGATTAGATTCACAATTGCTTCCTCTAAAACAATTAGGTGTAGGAGTTCACCTGAGTGAAATTATAAAAATAGCTCTAGCGGTCACGTTTTTCGGTGTTTCACAACAAAACTTAGTAGGCCTATATCGTACTAGAATAAACCGAGGTATGTAGTATCCAAAAATTAGCCAAGTTCATCAATCAGAAGTGGAGGTTTACATGAAATCCGAAATTAAAAACCGACTAGCAACCGCCATGTTGTATTAGTCTTAGCGTATATTTACTTACTTTCTTACTCACTGGCACTATCAAACCCGTAGGTTCATGGCCGCGTGGATATAAGCTCTCCATACATCCCTATCCTGAGCTAATGCTTTCCAATCATTCCCTGTATAATCTACCTCCATCAAATCACAGTTAATATTATTCTCCCACCTCATTCTTGGTCTATCAATTAGGCGTTTTCCCTCTGGTTTCCTTAGAAGAAGTTTCCATGCATCTCTTTCATTCCCCATACGTTCCACATGTCTTGCCCATCGCAATCTACGAGACTTAACTGTTCTTATTATATCTGGCTTCCTATAAAGACCATGTAGTTCATTGTTAGTAGTCTTCTCCATTCGCCTGTCTGTTCATCTCTCTTTGATCCAAAAATGTTACTAAGAACTTTATTCTCAAATACTCATAATCTTTTATCCTATCTTAAAGTAAGAGTCCATGTTTCACATCCATATAATATAACTGGTAGAATAATAGTTTTGTATATTTTCAGTTTAACGATTTTGAAAGGAGTTGGGACATCAAATTCTCTGTAATGCATAATAGCACGCATTTCCAGAATTGAGCCTATGTTTAATTTTTTTCTGCATCTCATTCCTACTTGTGATTATTGTTACTAAGTTTTTGAATTCAGCCACTTCCTCAAAATTTTCCTCATTTGTCATTAGCTATCCATTCCCATTATACAATGCATTTCTATGTGACCATATATTTTAGTTTTATTTATATTTACTTCCAGTTCAAATTTCTTAGTGTTACTCAATAGTGTGTGCGTGTTGTCCTTTAATATCTCCTCGCTATCGGCCAATAGTACTACATCATCAGCATAAACTAACAGCTTATTAATACCATTGAGTTGTAGGCCTTCTTCATTCTATAGAGATTTGATGGCATGCTCTAGTACAAAAATTAAATAGTAGAGGAGATAGTGCATCTCCTTGCTTCAGCCCATTCTGGATTTCAAAAGTGTCCGAAAACTGTTTGCCTACACGCACCCTACTCTTTGTGCCATTTAGACACTTTTAAATTCCGAACTCCAGCAGGATAGTATATAACTTCTACCTCTTAATTGAATCATGTGCTTTTTTGAAGTCTACATATAGTTGATGTACAGTACCATTATATTCCCATTTCTTTTCTAAAATCTGTCTTATACCAAAATTCTGATCTGTTGTAGACCTGTTTCTTCTAAATCCACATTGATGATCTCCTAGAATGTCATCAATATAGGGAGTAGGTCTGCTTGCTAATATATTTGTTAGAATTTTGTACGAAGTTGAGAGTAATGAGATGCCCCTGTAGTTGTTTCAATCCCTTTTATCTCCTTTCTTATAAATTGGCATGATAATCGATTATTTCCATTCATCTGCAAGATCTTCTTTTACCAAATCATACTTAACTACCGGCATATCTTGTCCATCAATTTTTCTCCCCCTTATTTTATCAGTTCTGCTGAGATCTCATCTGAACCTCATGTTTTATAGGTGTACATCTTAAATTTTTCTATCGCCATTTCTACCTCTAATGCACTTGGTTCTGCGACTAGCATTTCTGCTGTATGTACACTTAATAGCTGATTAAAGTAACTTTTCCATCTATTTAATATACTCCTGGAATCTGCCGTCATATCCCCATTTTCATTCCGAACTGTGTTTCTTCTAGCCTGAAATCCTTTCTTCTCTATCCTAATTCCCTGATATAATTCTCTAATGTTCCTATTTCTTGCATTCATTTCAAGATCATTAATCTTCTCTCTCAAATATTCCCTCTTTTTACTCTTTAGTAACTTGGTGGTTTCCCTCTAATACTACCCAATTGCTCTAAATTTACATCATTTGGCTCGTGTAACCATTTCATTTTTGCTAGCTTTCTTTTCTTTACAATGTCGGCACATTCCTCATCAAACCATTTCTTGTTTTGCCTCTTTTTAAAACAACCAATGTTTTCTGATGTTGACAATTTAATAGTATCTCTTATAGCCTCCCATTCTTTATTTATATCAGTTTCTTCTTCGTTTGCCACATCATCTGAAGATTCCAGTACTTCAAATCTATTAGCAATTTTGATTTGGTATTCTTGCCGCATTTCATCATTTTTCAAGTTTTTTAATTCAAATTTTACAGAATCATCTTTAGCGTTTGTTCCTCTCATAAGCGACAGCCGTTGTCTATTTTCACCCTGACCAGATGATGATCCGAATTGCAATCTGTCCCTCTAACTGATCTAACATCGATGATGCTACTGTGCCAGCGTTTGTCCACTAATGCATGATATATCTGGTTTCGAGTTTCTCCATCTGGAGACGTCCAGGTGTATTTATGAATATCCTTATGCTAAAATGTTGTGCTCTTAACAATGAGATTCTTTGATGTGGCAAAGGTGACTAAACTATCCCCATTGTCGTTACTATCTTCATGAAGATTGAATTTGCCTATTTTTATTTGAATATATCTTCCCGCTCCACTTTTGCATTAAAATCTCCTAAGACAATTTTCATATGATATCATGAAAGGCTATCAAATAAGCATTCTAATTCTTCATCCTTGATCTTGTCACATTTATCTTCTGTGGGAGCATGTACATTTACGATTATAATATTATGTCGTTTACCTTTTAGAATTATGTATGATTTCCTATCACTGACAAACTTAATATCTCGGATAGCGGATAGGACCCTCCTTCTGACTAAAAAACCCGTTCCAAATGCAGGTATTTCTGCACCCCCGTAGTATAATGCAAAGCTTTCTGATTCCTGACTACCTTCTCCTGGTCATCTAACTTCCTGTAAAGTGACTATATCCAAGGGAGATTTATCTAATTCCCGCGTTAATATCTCTAGTGCCCAGCTATTGTATAACGCCCTTACATCCCATGTTGCTAGGAACATGTCCCTGTGTTTGAACCTTTGGCATGGGTTCCCTGAAGTAGTCCCCGCCCGGAGAACCGAATGGGGGACAATTTGATCTCCGGATAATTTTACCCCAGTTGAACCCATGTCCGCATTTCTTGACGGTTGTATTTTTACGTTGAAAGATCGTCACTCTTTCGACCAAGGTACTTTTTGCGTCTGGCTTATCATCTTAGACCAGTCCGGCATGGGTAACCCTATCGGCAGCAATGCTACCGCCAGCATATTCTCGGGATCATTTAAGCACGCAAGCCACTCCACCACGACAAGGTAAAGATACCTTGGAGGGAGTCTCAGCGTATACCGTACAATTTAATTAACCTTTAATATTTTATTTATTTAGACGTAGTAGCGCACGCCGGGTATTATCTAGTATATATATATATATATATATATATATATATAAAGCGTCACTGCTATAAAGTAAAAATATTCATAAGTAATGCCACGAGTGATTTCCAAATTATCGATAAATTCACGACTCACGAAGTGAGGAGTGAATTTATCTAGAGAATTTGGAAATCAAGAGTGGCATTTGTTAGGACTATTTAACGAATAAAAATTAAGCTGTTTACTCACAAATCATTATTTAACTATAGTTATTTTAAAATATTTATATATTTAATGTAAACGGCGATGTTTACAAATGAGAAACGATAGGTACGCTTGTACTGCTTCTTTTGTTTATCACTGCAACCAGATCATACTATTTATTGCCAAAGGAACGCAATATTGTAAGGAGGAGCTTTCTTTAATATGGTAATTATAACACTGATAAATATTTGGTGAAACACGACTCTGATTGGTTGTAAAAACAGAAATCATTGAAACGTGATTGGTCATTGACTCCCATTTGGGGCATGAGTTAAATAGTCTCTTTAATTTGCTTACTTGTTATAGTCAGCTACTAGGTGGCAGTGAAGACCGAGTTCTCGCGACATCTAGTAATAATGGATTATATATATATATATATATATATATATATATATATATAATGGATTATATATATATATATATATATATAAAAGTAAGTGTTTTAATTAGATTCGCCTGGTGGTGTAATGGATAACACGCTGGGGTACCAACCCAAAGTTCCGGTTTCAAATCCCGTCCAGGCAGTTCATTTTCTTATAATATCATATATATATATATATATATATATATATATATATATATATATATACACACACACAGAGATGTGAAACATGGATTCTTACTTTAAGGGAGGAGAAAAGATTACGAGTATTTGAGAATAAAGTTCTTAGGAAAATTTTTGACCAAAGAGAGATGAACAGACAAGAGAATGGAGAAGACTGCACAGTGTACTACATGCTCTTTATAGGAAATCAGATATAATAAGAAAAGTTAAATCTCTTACAAGGGAACTTCAGTCATTACGTGCCGAAACCTACCTTGAAATTTCTCCCAGAAAAGCGTTGTGATGTACCAAGGGCGTGTTCCAAAAATTACCTGCCGTTATTAACTGCAAGGCACAAAATCGAAGCCAGAATCCATCAATGACAACCCGTTGTGCTTATCAGATGGGCGTCCCTGCTTGACTTAAAGTGGAATGGTGTGAGGCGGGTGTGGAGCGGATTATCCAATCCATCAAGTTAGGAGTGGTATTACTTCCTACTAGTTTTAATAAGAGATTTGGCGCTGGGTATCAGTGCCTTGCAGTTAAAATCGGCTGATATTTTTTTGTACGCAGCACTTCTCTGGAAGAAATTTCTAGGTAGGTATCGGCATGCAATGGTTGACAGTTGGATTGTGAGGTCAGAGAGGTGAGATGTTACGAAAACTATGACATGTATATTTATGAGCCTATATATAAACTAACTGGCACTATCGAACCCGTAGGTTAATAGCTGTGAGGACATAAGCTCTCCGTATATCCCTATCCTGACCTAATTTTTTTTCAATAATCCCCTATATAATCTAATTCCTCAAATCATGGATATGTGATACTCCAACCTCAATCTTGGCCTACTCTAGTGGTTTTCCTACGAGTTTCCATGTTCCTCATTCATTTCCCATTCGTACCACATGTCCTGCCCATCTCAGTCTACGAGACTTAACTGTTCTTGTTATATCTGGTTTCCTATAAAGATCATGTAGATCACTGTTAGGTAATCTTCTCCATTCACCTGTCTGTTCACCTCTCTTTGATCCAAAAATGTTCTTAAGAACTTTATTCTCAAATACTTGTACTATTTTCTCCTCCCTTAAAGCATGTTTCGTATATGTCACGAAAGATAGAGCAAATAACTTGATGTTGTTGAGAAATTCGTTTACTTTACGCAGTCCCTGCGTGACGGAGATTGGAAACATAAAAGTGCAGTTAGCGGTGATTGATGACGTAACAGATGAAATGCAAATGAGCAGATTTGGTTGTGCAGTGGGAGTCAGTGTGGGAAGTTATGTGGGAGAGTGCTGCCCTCTATCAACCATAATTATAACCTCATCTAATGAAACTGTAACATTTTATTTTTGTATTTCCAAGAGGTATTTCGAGAACAAAGTAGAATTAAATTTGAAACTATTGTTATTACATCTAGTTTCCTATAAATATCATGTAGTCCACTGTTATGTAGTATTTTCAGTTCATCTAAGTTTGCACCAAAAATGTATTAACTCACCGGCACTATCGAACCTGTAAGTTCATGGCCACGCGGACATAAGCTTTCCATACATCCCATCCTGAAATGTTTTCTAATCAACTCCTGTACAATCTGCTTTTCTAAAATCATGGTTAATCTTATTCTCACGCCTCATTCTTGGTCTACCAACTGGTCGCTTTGCTTCTGATTTTCCTCCAAGAAGCTTCCATGCCCAATTGCCATCTTTCATTCCCAATTCGTGCCACATGCCCCACCCATCGCAGTCTACGAGACTTAACTGCTCTTATTATATCTGGCTTCCTATAAGGATCATGTAGCTTATTGTTATGTATGTAGTATTCTACATTCACCTGTCTGTTCATCTCTCTGGTCATAAAATGACTTTACTGTCAAACACTCCCTTAAAGTAAGAGTCCATGTTTGACATCCATATAATGTAACTGGGAGAATAACAGTTTTATGTATTTTCAGTTTAACGTTTTTTGATAGACATTGGGACGATGTCCACTAACACTTTCCTTATTTAATTACTCAAAAACGAAACATCAAACAGGTTTCATTTATATGTCACTAGCTAATACCTGGCGTACGCTGCTACTCCTAAATAAATGTTGCGTTTTTACCACCAGCCGTGCGCTGTTATGCTTGCCCGGCAATCTGCTTATCGTGATATTCTTTAAAGACAAAAATGGTTATTGTGAGTTATGCGTAGAAGATAACATATGCTGTCGCGGACTTTTTTGTAGAGTTTTTTCAGATATTGTGTACATTAATTTGGTGTATTTGTTATGGTTTAGGCAGCGTAAGTCATTTAAGCGTCAAAATAAGAACTTTTTCACGTTTTTCACGACAAAGGGTGATTTTTTAGGGAAGAAGGGGTTGAGTATTACAACTCTCTTATAGCCTATGTTCATCCCCGGAATCTCTTGAACATTTTTCAAAAAGCCCCCATCTCAATCGGACGAACGGTATGGCAGAGAACGCTTGTCCGGGAATCGACTTATCCCGATCTTCTTGGCATCAATGAAAAGACAAAAATGGTTATTGTAAGTTATCGGTAACAGATAAACATATGCTGTCGCGGATTTTTTGTAGAGTTTTTTTAGATATTCAATTCTGTGTATATTAATTTTGAGTATTTGTTATGGTTTAGGCAGCGTAAACCATTTAAGCTTCAAAATAGGGACTTTATTTCACGTTTTTCACAACAAAGGGTGATTTTTAGTGGTGAAGGGCTTTAATATCACAACTCTCTTATAGCCTATGTTCATCCCAGAAATCTCATGCACTTTTCCAAATAGCCCCATCAAAATAGGACGAACGGTGTGGTCGCGCATAAAATACGAACAAGCAAACAAACATACAAACAAACAAACAAACATACACTAATTGTTATATATTAGATATGAAAGATTACCTCAAATGGTTTTTTGTGCAATATCTGAGTTCACAGCCCCTCTATATGGGAACCACGTGTAACTCGGCATATGTCTGCACGGTAATCCAGTTCTTGCCATACTCTTTGGAGCATATCCTCAGATACAGTGGTAGCAACTTCTTCAATCCTGCGCTTGAGGTCTCGTACATTTTATGGTAAAGATGGCACATACACATTATCTTTTATGTATCCCCATAGGAAGAAGTTACAAGGAGTTAGATCCGGAGATCTGGGAGGCAATTTGTCAAAGCAGTCATCATTATGCCCTGCACGTCCTATCCAGCGTTGAAGTATCTCACTGTTCGGGAACTCACCAACGTCGTTATGACGGGGTGGGGTCCCGTCCTGCTGGAACAGGAAATTGTCAGAATCCTCTTGAATTTGTGGGAACAACCACTGCTGTATCATAACAAAGTACGATGGCAAGTCACAGTGTTATTCATGAAGAAGAATGGCCCGTAAAGTTTCCGCGATGACACTGTGCAGAAAACGTTTACTTTGGATGGACAAAACCATTTGAGATCATCTTTCATATGGCATATAAACTAAACCTGTATGATGTTTCGTTTTTGAGTAATTAAATAAGAAAAGTGTTACCGGACTTTAAGGACGCGGTATATAATAACATGCATTTATAGAATTGAGCATTCGTGAATCTCATTCCTATTTGTAATTATTGTTTCTAGGTATTTGAATTAATGTTTAATTCCAGCCCCAATGTCTTAGTCTTACTCAATAGTGTGTGTGTGTGTGTGTGTGTGTGTGTGTTGGCCCTTAGTATATCATCTATATCACCTAATAATACCAGATCATCAGCATAAACTAACAGCTTATTGATACCATTAAGTTGGAGACCTTCTTTATCCTTTGAAGATTTTTTTCCATGTTCTAGTACAAAATTTAATCGCTGGTAAATACATGAATAAATAAGTGTAATGTATGTAATTTCGGTGGTGTAAGCTGGCCGTGCCCTCAGGGCATGACATTTGGAAAGTGGCTGCCGTAATTATGTAGGTTAACATGTTTTATAGATACAAGATAACAGCAAACCGGTCCTGCTCATAGCCTACTCCATTTACAACAACAATCTCCACGGCCCTCTATCAAAACTAATATGTTAACGAAGCAGCCAATGACCATTGTTGCACTCTGATTTACTTAATCTGAAAGAGTTTAGCTACTGATGTTCATTCCATGAAAATATTTTTGAAAAAAAAAATATGAATCTATCGATCCTTCTTAGTAGATACCGTGACATAAATGTATAACTCTATACAGGGTGTTTCGAAACTATTTGTTCAAATTAATACATGAGGTAGAGAACATAAAAACAAATATATATAATTATGTTATAATTAATTTTTTGACAATGAGCAATGCAAGCTTAATATGACATGATAAGGAAAGTCAACGCCAGAAGGGAATTTGAACCCGAAACTCTGAATCGGGGTTTACCCCAGCGTGCTATCAATTACACACACCAGGCGATTCCAATTCAAACATTTATTTTTCTTATATAATATATATATATCTATATAATATAAATATATATTCTCCAGTAATACTACATTGTCGCGAGAATTCGGTCTTCACTGCCACATAGTAGCTGACTATAACAATTAATTTAATGTGCTTACTTGTTATAGTCAGCTACTAGGTGGCAGTGAAGACCGAGTCCTCGCGACATGTAGTAATAATGGAGAATATTATATATATATATATATATATATATATAATCTATATATATATATATATATATATAAGAAAAATAAATGTTTCAATTGGATTCGCCGGGTGGTGTAATGGATAACACGCTGCGGTACCGATCCAGAGTTCCGGGTTCAAATCCCGTTCAGGCGTTTGTTTCTCTTCATGTCATGTATATATATATCACACAGGAACTCTAACTTGATACCTTAGTGCGCTACCAGTTACACTATCCAGGCATGCTACCACAAATATTTATTTTTCCTTTATATATATATATATATATATATATATATATATATATATATTCTCTATCTTGAGAGGTAGCAGGAACTCGGTCTCACTGCCCTCTCGTGGCTACTATAACAAGTAAGCAAATTAACGAGAATGTTTACTTTATAGCAGTGACGCTTCTGTATTTCGATATTATAATTAAATTTTGATATTTAGCAATGAACGCCCAATAAATAATGAAAAGAAAAATAAACGCATGCATATGCGTGTGCGTATGTTAAGATCTAGCCTCAGCAATTATATTCGAAATCAAACTTGGCATACGCCCTATGGCAATGAATTAAGAAAAGTTATGTCGAATTCGTTAATCAGCGAAATCCGATCATTAGAAGTGCGGTTTATAAAAGTAGTTCTTGAGGTCGCCATGTTTGTTTTCTCGAATATATCTCTATAAATAAAACTTTAAGTTTTATTTAATTTAACTAAATAAATATGGATTTTCATCTAGTAAACGCCAAATCCATTGATTATATATATATAATTCTTCTGTACTTGTGTATATGTCACTGAACTCCTCCTAAAAGTCTGAACCGATTTTGATAAAAATAGTTGTGTGTATTTTATGTGTCCCTCGATTATTTAGATTCACAATTGGAATCTCTAAAACCATTAGGTGTAGATCACCCGAAGTGAAAATTTAAAAATCGCTCTAACAATCACAATTTTCTATGTTTCAGAACGAAACTGAGTATATCGTATTATAATAAACCGTGGTAGATATTATCCAAAAATGAGTGAAATCCGACAGTTTTTTTTTTTGTCTAATGCCACCAGGTTGTCTTTTATGGCATTTCTGGCTCTCTCCATTGCCATTGGGGGAATTGTAATGCATTTCTTAGGTTAGGGCACCCGGAGTTACGTTACCCCGATGATATGATGAGTGATAAATGATAATGAAGCGCCAGGATAAGTATTAACCTAAACTTAACCTAAATTCCAGACCAATGGCAACCACAGAAATAATTCCCTTTAAGAAAAAATGCCTATGGTCTGACCGGGAATCGAACCCGGGACCTCGTGAACAGTAGTCAGTAACGCTGACCTCTAGCCCATGAGGCTGGTCAGAAAATCCGACAATTAGAAGTGGAGGTTTACCCGAAATCCGAAATTAAAAACTGACTAGCAACCGCCATGTTTGATTCGTCTCAGCGTATAACATACAATTTAATTAATCTTTAATATTCAATTTATTTAGGCGTAGCAGCTCACACCGGATATTAGCAAGTAATGTATATATATATATATATATATATATA
Source organism: Diploptera punctata (assembly GCA_030220185.1). Classification (NCBI taxonomy): domain Eukaryota; kingdom Metazoa; phylum Arthropoda; class Insecta; order Blattodea; family Blaberidae; genus Diploptera; species Diploptera punctata. The sequence continues at coordinate 509,743 of JASPKZ010004563.1, forward strand.
TATATATATAATTATAGGGTATCAGAGTGGTACCCTTGAAAGAGGTAGTCCATTCCAGGGAGTAGGCGCCCCTGCCCTTTTGTGAGCTCCAGGTCCCACTCGCCCAGTGGGTAGTACCTGGGTAGGGCCCCGTCCACAGGGTTATGTGGGGAGAAGAGAAGTCCCCAAAGCCGTAGTGAAGGCAACTTCTCTAGGAGACGAACACTCCGAAATTGCAGTTCCCTGTCCTCCAGGAAGAGGGGTTTGGCTAGAGGCTGGTAACCTCTACCAGTAAAAAATAATTTACTAATAAACTTCAACAGAAGAAAAGCCGGATTGATACAAACCTAAAGGCACCCGAGATGTGGGCAGACCTAGAAAGAGATGGGCTGAAGTCGGAACGGGTCAACAGACCTAATCCATGAATGCAGATGATGATGATGATATATATAATTAAATTTTGAAATTTAGCAATGAAACTCCAATATGACATGAAATGAAAAATAAACTCCTTAATAGGGATTTGAACCCAGGACCTCTAACTTGATATGTTAGTACGCTACCAGTCAATAGTCTATTAGGTATTCATTGTTAAATTTAATTACTACATCGAAATAAAGAAGCGTCACTGCTACAAAGTAAAAATGTTCTTTAATAATCTTATTTGTTATAGTAGCCACGAGAGGGCAGTGAGACCGAGTTGACACTACCTCTCATGAGAGAGAATATATACATACATAAAGAAAAAATAAATGTTTGTGCTAGGATTCCTGGATAGCATAACTGGTAGTGCACTAACGTATTAAGTTAGACGCCCTGGGTTCAAATCCTGTCCAGGCGTTTTTTTTTCTTCTCGTGTCATATATATGCATACATAAAAAAAAACCTTGAAAATGTTCATTGAACTCTTGCCAGGTTCGAACTCATGGATCTCAAAACAAAGCACATTTTACGAGTAAATGCAATGTTTCCTTTAAGAAACTTGTAAGGGAAGGACCTGCCTGTAAAAAAGTTGAGTACGTTGTTGTACGTTGGAAAGGAAAGCGTTCTGAGATATTGGCGCGGTTTTTTCGCATCCCAAGGTTGGCAGTGACAATGTTGCGATCAAATTGTTTATTAGAAAGTGGAACAAATTCCTAATTCAATTACTTTTTTTTTATTATTATTAAAGTTAGGCGGCCACTGAACTGTTGCATATCGCGCAGAAGCAGCGGTCAGTTTCTCGGCAAGTCAAGTTGATTACAGAGCGCTAGAGCAGAACAGTCTTGTATCTTCAGTTTCACGTCTCATGACATTAGTTGTTTGATACAAAATTTAAGATGCCGAATTTTGTTACAATATCAATCGACAGATTTTCATTTTCCATAACAAGCAGCTGATTAAATAACTGCATGGTTCGAACCCGTAGGTTCAATGTTCTCCACTGGACTCCACCTACTGATTCCAGTTAATATTCGGTAACTTAATTGTCAATCTAATATTTTTCTCACAACTGGCAGCTCAGCCGAAGGCCTTCCAGGCCTGTCGAGCTTGCAGTCTCTCTTGAAGGTCTCTTTTCTTGAAGGTTCTCTTTATTTTGGATAATTAAGTGTGTGTGTGTGTGTGTGTGTGTGTGTGTGTGTGTGTGTGTGTGTGGGTGTGTGCGTGTGTGTGTGTGTGTGTGTGTGTGGGAGGGGTCTGTGTGTAGTGATGTAGTAGTGTCGGTTGCAGTGGCCTAGTGGTTATGCTCCTTGCCTCTGGTTCCGAGGGTCGCGGGTTCAAACCCGGCAGCTGTCGATGAAGTTTTTAGGACGGAAAAATCAAAGGAACAAGTCCTCCGGGAGGGACTTTAAGCCGTAGGTCCCGAGTCTGAAGATTTTCAGGCTTGTAAAAGATCCTCAAGCCTGAACAAAGAGGCCTCTAAGCAAAATTTACCGACTTCAACGCCCTAGTAATACCTTAGTTGTCTGTTAGATGTCTCATTGAGTAGGTGTGTTGACCTCATGCCATCCATGACATCTATGAGCAAATAAAGTAACTAAAAAATGATCTTGGTCTAGTAACTGCTAACAAAGGAGAGGTTGTGGCTCAACAATGGACTACGCCATTAAAAAATAGATTATCTCCCTACAGATCTCAGCGATTCAAAGAGACACCTATTAGGCAACCAAAGTACTACATACATGAGAAATGTCGATTAAATTTTGCTCAGAAGCTCTAATTTAGGCTTGAGGTTCTTTTACGAGTCCAACAATCTTGAGAGTCAGTATCCTCGGCATAAAGTCCCTCCCGGAGGATTTTTTTATCTTGAAGAAATCTATCGACGCCGGCCGGGTTTCAGCCTACGGCCCTCGGGACGAGAGATAAGGAACATAGCCACCGAGGCCGTTAATTGAATACTTGTGTAGGGCGCAGTGACGTCACTTGTAATAATTAAAGTCAACACGCCCGCTCCTGGTTGTTATGCATCACAACACAGTCTGCACTGGTTCCAACAACAAGACCAAAAATAATTGCGTAAACTAAGCGATCTCCTCAGCGAGTCAAATATATGGTCCACTTTTGCTCGCATATCTTTATTTTGATTTCACTTAATATGTTACGCAGATGATGTTGTTCTGCTTTCAGAATCTGAAGATAATTTACAAAGATTTACATCAATTTAATATAAATGCCAGAAAATACAATATGGAAATTAACACGAATAAGACAAAATGCTTAACAATATCAAAAGAATCAGTAAGATGCAAATTAGAAGTTGAAAGAAAAATTATGGAACAAGTATCAGCATTTAATTTTTAGATGTATTAATAACAAACACTAAACATTTAATAAAAGATGTAAAGAAACAAGCTGATAAAGCAGCACAAATATCAGGATATATGAAAGATTTAATTTGGCGCAACAAACATATTTCAATAGAAAGCAAAACCCGCATATACAAAACGATAGTTCGACCAGTTATCGTACATGGAATAATTAAATTCAATTTTATCAAAATAAGACAGTAATTATTTCGTCCCACCTTTCATTCCAGCCTTCAATTAAAAGACTAATGATTATGCTACCTTTGCACGGTCAATACACCGTGGCCATTTAATTAAATCATAGCAGAATCTAGGACTGATACAACAAAAACTAAACTAATAATAAGCACATGTGAAATGAAAATCATAAGAATTATTCAAGGGAAAACATTATTTGATAAAATACACAACACAGAAATTAGGGACAAATGTCACATTCAAGACAAACAAATTTATTATAGGTAGACGAAAATTTTAGAAGGGTCATATAGAAAGAATGGAAGAAAACCAACTTCCAAAAAGAGCTAAATGGACGGGAGAAGAACAAGAGGAAGACCAACCAAGAGATGGATAGACAGTCAATGCACATCCAATACGTCTTTCTCCGAGGAATGATTTTGGAAATAAACAGGATAAAAATCCTACAAATTATGTTTAAGAAGAGAAGAAGAAGAAGAATAAATTAAATATAACAAGTTAATTTTCGAGGAAACATACATGGCGTCCGCTACGCCTCCGCTCCTCCCAATTTCATTTTATGTAGCATATGTTTTTGTTTCTTATATGAATATGAAAAGGATGTAAATTAAAAATAGTTATTTGGAAATATATGGTCACGTGTAGAAATACATTATGTAACGGAAATGGACAGCTAATGACAAATAAGGGAGATTTTGAAGAAGTGGTTGTATTCAAAACCTAGGAACAATAATCACAAACAGGAATGAGATGCAGAAAGAAATTAAACATAGGCTCAATTCTTAAATGCGCGCTATTATGCATTACAGAGATCTTGACGTCCCAACTCCTTTCAAAAAACGTTAAACTGAATATATATAAAACTGTCATTCTACCAGTTATATTATATGGATATGAAACATAGACTCTTACTTTAAGGGAGGAAACAAGATTTCGACTATTTGAGAATAAAGTTCTTAGGAAAAATTTTGGGCCAAAAAGAGATGAACAGACAGGTGAATGGAGAAGACTACATAACAGTGAACTACATGGTCTTTATAGGAAGCCAGATGCAATAAGAACAGTCAAGTCTCGTAGGCAGGACATGTGGCACTAATGGTGAATGAAAGATGTGTGGAAGATTCTTGTAGGAAAACCAGAGATAAAACGTCCAGTTGGTAGACCAATAATGAGGTGGGAGAATAACATTAACCGTGATTTGAGGGAAGTAGATTATACGGGGAATGGTTGGAAAACATTAGCTCAGGATAGGGTTGTATGGAGAGCTAATGTCAGTGCGACCATGAACGTAAGGTTTCGATAGAGTCAGTGAATTAGTTACTTGGAAAAGCAGAATTTAGTAACGAGATGCTCAAATTAGAACACGACCGAAGAGAGTTACTGAACCTAATTTTGTAGCGTGTTATCTACAATATTTTATCTACGTTCAGAGTATTTTTAGTATATATAGTATATATTTAGTATATTTAATGAAATTTGTTTATTGCGGAAACGATTTGTTTGGACAAAAAATAATGTAGGCTTTGGAGAGAAAAAACAAAAGAGACAATAAATCAGGAGACATTTTTGTTACATTCTGCAATTTTGGTGCTAGTTTCATGTGTGAATTTAAAGTAAAAATGAGTAGAGAAGGTGATTTTTCACGGTTCATCAGGAAAAATTTTAAAAGCAGTCCAAGATTTAGCTATTAATAAACTTCCAGAAAAGTCAAGGAAAGTTTACTTATGTAGTTGTACATTGAAGTGTTATTTTTTTTTTTTTTTTTTGCGCCACAGTGCGTTTTGTAGTACTTACAGCAATGGCGACCATGATTGAAAGTTCAAATTCCTACATTTCGGGGTTGCCAATCTAAATAACTGTACTGCAACATTACATATTACAAACCACGTGCGGGAAGTAAAACCCTGGCCTTTATGTATACTACGTACAATGTATATACAAAACATATCCAAAAGGTAGTGTTAATATACATTATACGAAACAAATTACTGCATTTTAAATTAACTGAACTTTATTTAAAACAATATATAACAATAAATACGTACTTGCCGCCATTTTATGACTGGCTGGTGTCACGACCTGCTGTAGTCTCATCTAATCAACATTGGTCACACTGTTAACGTTAGTCACTTGTTTATAATGGATGCAAATATTTCCAACAAATATGTTATTATTTTACTATTATTTATTATTTTGAAAACACCATCGCGCAAAAAATAATGTACAACTCACGTTTGCAAAGTGTTTTACAGAATCTCGGAAATTAAAAACCGAGCGCTAGCGTTGAACATGTATTTTAAGTTTTGATAGCGGTTTTTGTTAGAATATAAGGTATAGGTTTTGTTGCCTAGTAACTACGACACATATGCCTGTCTGTATGTTTGTCCTTTATGCGCTGCCATATCGTTCAACCGATTGGCATGGGACTTCTTAGCACATCAGTACTAATAAAATTCATTGTTAAAACCGTTGAGTTAAAACCGTTGAGGTGGACAGTCACGACATAGCCACATTAGGACCAGCAGCATCAAACACCATACTGGATGCTGTAGAGAAGAATATACTGCTGAAGATGGGACGGATGTCCTGAAAGGCCTACAGGCATAACGATTATACGTTTTATAAGTTGAGGACGACGGATTTTACCTAAGGAGGTATATTTAACTTATTTTATTTTATGACTTCTTAGCAAAATGTTAAGGAGTTTCCCAGGAAGGTTTTAGGCTATAAGAGGGTTGATCCATATTTGGTTCGTCTTCCGGGCTTATAGGCCGTGGTCTGGTTGTCTTCATACTCGACGTTTCGTCTACTGCTGCGGTAGACATCATCAGGAGATACTACGTGCTTTCTGTGAACTCCTCAACAGTCGGCTGCAGACCGGCTGGTCGTTGGAAACTGTATCTCTGTTTATAGCTAAATCCCGGGTGGAGGGGAGGTTTTCTGCGCGCACCGAGTTTTGCGCTGTATTGCCGTGTGCAGAAGTCCTAGGCTTCGTTGTCGTGTTATGCAGTGCTGGGATCCAAATTTTGTTTATCTTCAAGGTTTCTTCTTTTTTGTTGAAGGAATTTTTATGTTTATATATTTCTATGGCTTCTCTGTATAGTCTGGTGTAGTAATGTGATGTTTGTGATAATACCTGGGTATCTTCAAATCTTATAATATGTTGTTGGTTGTTCATCAAGTGTTCCGCTACGGCCGATTTTTCATTTTGTTTTAACCTGCAGTGTCTCATGTGTTCTTGTAATCGTGTGTTGATCATTCTTTTTGTTGTACCGATGTACACCTCTCCACAACTGCACGGGATACGATATATACCGGCATGACTCAAAGGATCTCTAGTGTCTTTGGCTGGGCGCAGTATATTGCTGATTTTTTGTGTTGGTTTGTAGGTTGTTGCTATGTTGTATTTCTTTAATATTCGTCCAATTTTCTCTGTTGTTGTTTTGATATAAGGAGGTAAACCTTACCATTTATCTCTTCCTTGTTTTCGTTTTCGGGCCTATATTTCTTGGGATTTATGGCTCGACGAAAATCTGTTTTGCTGTATCCATTGGTAAGAAAAGCTGCATGGAGATGATTGATTTTTGAGTCATGCCGGTATATATCGTATCCCGTGCAGTTGTGGAGAGGTGTACATCGGTACAACAAAAAGAATGATCAACACACGATTACAAGAACACATGAGACACTGCAGGTTAAAACAAAATGAAAAATCGGCCGTAGCGGAACACTTGATGAACAACCAACAACATATTATAAGATTTGAAGATACCCAGGTATTATCACAAACATCACATTACTACACCAGACTATACAGAGAAGCCATAGAAATATATAAACATAAAAATTCCTTCAACAAAAAAGAAGAAACCTTGAAGATAAACAAAATTTGGATCCCAGCACTGCATAACACGACAACGAAGCCTAGGACTTCTGCACACGGCAATACAGCGCAAAACTCGGTGCGCGCAGAAAACCTCCCCTCCACCCGGGATTTAGCTATAAACAGAGATACAGTTTCCAACGACCAGCCGGTCTGCAGCCGACTGTTGAGGAGTTCACAGAAAGCACGTAGTATCTCCTGATGATGTCTACCGCAGCAGTAGACGAAACGTCGAGTATGAAGACAACCAGACCACGGCCTATAAGCCCGGAAGACGAACCAAATATGGATCAAGACGCCGGCCGTGAAAGCCTACAATTATATATAAGAGGGTTGTTATACTCAACCCCTTCACCATTAAAAATTACCCTTTGTAGAGAAAAACTTGGAAAAAAGTAGCTTTTTGGACGCTTAAATGTCTTACACTGCCTAAAACATAAAAAATACACCAAATTAATGTACACAGAATTGAATATCTCAAAAAAAACTCTACAAAAAAGTCTGCGACAGCATATGTTTATCTTTTACGGACAACTCACAATAACCATTTTTGTCTTTCATTGATCTCAATATCGGGTAATCAGCATGAGATATCTAAAAAATAATTACGATATAAATTTATAATTATTTTTCCTTTCAGTTATTCAACTGAACATAAAATCACGTTAATTTTAATTTATTTAGAGGTAGCAGCAGCGTCCGCCGGGTATTAGTATTTTTAAAGGAATTTAGGGCTAATAAATTCTATCTTCAAGCCAGAGTTAGTCCAAAAACATTCAAGACTAAAAGTCTTATAAAACACTGACTTCCAACTCTTTTGTATGGTAGCGAAGTAAGGACATTGAAACAAAAGGATATGCAGAGACTTACTGTTAGATCTGCTGAAATGAGATACACACTACTGGGTAATAAAAAAATGAAGACACCTTAGAAGAATTACACATGGAACCTTTAGAAACAAAATTTCTGATTATAAGTCAAGATGGATGCAACATGTTCATCGAATGGAGGATCACAGGATACCCAAGCAGATGTTAAGCTATCAACCTGCAGGAAGAAGAAGATCAGGACGTCCACTCAAAAGACTTCAGGATGGTATTTCTATTTTAACACATTTGGATGAGATAGAATATCAAATAAAATTATTAATTTTAATAAAACCATGGGAATGATAAATTCAGTAATGAAACCTTAACTAGTCCAGAGAGATGCCAGAGTACAGTTATACAAAACTTTAGCAAGGCCTGTCCTTTAAGGAGAGCAGGACAACTTCAAGTGAAATGAGATAGACAGCAGGTACAAAATCACAATGACGATGTCTTGAAGGAACTACCTTTAGAATCAGTCATTAAATACATATATAAATACCAGAACAACTCGATGATTGAGTTCAGATAGAGTTCCCAAGGCCAACAGGGAAGAGATATCTGAGCCATCAAAGGAAACGCGGATACAATATTCATCAATGAGATCGTAACAGGCCTATAGGCCTAAGACTTGGTTGGATGAAGAAGAAGAAGAAGAAGAAGAAGAAGATTTCTATTGAGGCTGAAAGACGTCAGCAGATTACCTAATTTCGTGACTGGACTATGATGATAAAGGACAGATTGTCTTCTGGAGTCGGGAAAATATTAAATTTGGCGCAGCTCTGAAGAAGGAATTGAATAATAACTGGACGGGAGATGTTTCCCACGGTCATGTCGCACGTGACAGGGCTGACCAATTATATTGTATAACAAGTAACACTGTTTATAGGAGTGCTGTAACCAGTACAACTTCAATATTTACATTGTTCCTTATTTAACTAATAAAAATGAAAGTCCGTCATCCAGGAATTGCATAAACAAATCGAATTTATGAACCCATTTTGCTGGTTTACCGTGTGTGTGTGTGGTGTGTGTGTATATATATATATATATATATATATATATATATATATATATATCATGGTATCAAGACAGATGCCGCTCTCTTCCGAAAACCAAACGCCATTCCTCTCGGTCCATCCATTGATCTTCCTACAATCCTCTGACAATCAAAGCCGCTTGACCTTCTATGCAGGTTTTCTTTGGTCTTCCTTTCTTCTTCCATTTCAATGTTTTCCTGGGTAATCTTTCTTCTTGCATTCGTCGTACGTGCCCATACCAATTTAATTGCTTATACCGTATATAATCTACTATTGAATAACCAATATTCATTTTTATCTTACGACAGTATTTCTTATTTTGTCTAATTTTGAACATCTTGCTGCTCTCCTCAAGAAATCCATTTCCATCGACATAAGTTTTTGTTCTAAGTTTTTGTTGAATTTCCAAACTTCATCTCCATATGTGACAGTACTTCTCTCTATTGAATTATGTATTTATAACTTTTTTCCTGGTTATATGTCTGTTCCATAAGACTCCATTCATCATTGCTGTTATTCCTCTACCTTTATTTATTCTGTTCTTAATATCACTTTCTTTTTTGTCCTCATTATCTAATTTTACTCCCATCTACTCAAATTCTTCACATCCTCTAATATACCCCTTTTCATCTTCTAATATCAAATCTTCGGTTTCGGCTCCACGCCCATATAAAATGTTATTTTTTTTCTAAATTTATTTTCAACCCCCAGTTCTCGTATTCGTCTAATAATTTTCTGAACATAAACTCCATGTCTTCATATTCTTGAGCAATTATTATCTGATCATTCGCAAATAGTGTATATATTGTATATGTTGATCCATCTCCAATTGGTACTCCCATTCCTGAACATTTTTGCTCCAGTTTTGACAGTGCTTTTTATATATATATATATATATAATATATATATATATATATATATATCACCATCGTTTTTTTTACTGTTATACCTATATAATTTTCACATTGGTCTTTTTTTCCTTTTTATGGATTATCGAAATGTATCCTAGTTTCCATTCTTGAGGAACTTTTCACCATTCATAAATTTCGTAAATAATTGTCTCAGTCGTTCAAATAAATGGTCGGATCCATGTTTTAATAGTTCCGCTGGAATTCCTCCTGGACCACTAGTTCTTTTATTTTTTAATGATTGAACATTCATTTTAATATCCTCTATGTCCAATTGTATATGTTCATCTTCATTTATTTCAGGAATATTTTGAACGTTATCTAATTTAAGTTCCCTGTTTTCTGATAGTAATGTTTTAAAATAATTTTCCCATTCAGTCATAGATATTTTTTGTACATTTGTTTGTCCACTTGTTTTATTTCTCTTTTTTTTAATTTTCCTAGAATCAGTACTTCGTTTTCCTCCAATACATGTTTGAATTTTTAAACAATTTTGTTCCCAGCTCTGATTTTTAGCTTCCGTAATTCTCTTCCTAACTCTTGCTTGAGCTTCTTTATATTGCATTTTGTCTTACAGATTTTTGTTATTCAACGACATTAAATATTTTTCTTTCTTTTGCTTGCTATTTCTTTTCTAAGTCCTCATTCCAAAAATATTTGAATTTATTTATTTCTGTATTTGCTTCTCCTAAAGCTTCTTTTGCCGCCTAATGAATACTTTTTACTATATAGTTGTATTCTTCCTGAGCATTGTCAAACGTAGAGATTAGTAACTGATCATCTAACCTTTTCTTATACAGATATGATGTGCTCTCATTCTCCAAGTTGTATAGAGTTGTTGACATGGCATGGAAACTGTTCTCTTCATTTTTAGTTTTATTTAACCTGTTATTTTTACTTTTTAAGTTTTAAGTGATCCCACAACAGGCCTGGAGGCCCTTGGGGTAGTAGGAGGTTAAGGCTCCCACTTTTTCTAGACAATCGGCACTTTATGTCAGCCGGGTTGTCAGCCGCCTTTACCCCCAGAACAAGCGCCTAGTACTCATTTCCGTTAGAGGCTGAGTCTACCCCAGGGCCATAGTGCCGCCAGAGGGTTTGGGTCAGTTTAAAAATCCTGACCCCAACGGGACTTGAACCCTCGACCCTCCGGCTTGTAGTTCAGTGCCTTAACCACTACGCTACTTTTTACTTTGGAATGGAAATATTTTTGCATTCAATAAATAGTGATCACTTCCGCATGATAATCCTCTGTATGCCCTTACATCCTGGCTCTTTAAAATTGAATGTTTCTTAATTATTACAAAATCTATTATCGATTGTAGATTAAGAGTATCTTGGTGTTAAGTATACTTATGAATATCTCTAAGTTGGTAAAACCCAATTAGGATTTTAAGTGAATATTGTTCACAAAATCCTATCAATCTTCTACCATTGTCATTTTTCTCCAATTCTCCATATGGTCCGGCTACATCATTATCTATCTCTTTGGGGATTCTGCTGTTAAAATCGCCAGCTAATATAATTTTAGAATGGAATGTGTTTTGGAATAGAAACCTGAGGGAAGACGTGGCAGAGGAAGATCTAAAACCTCCTGGAGTCAGGGAATATATTTATAAATGAAGGAGAAACATCTGCAACCAGGAGATTGGATGGACCGACAAAATTGGTTATTGGGAATCGGACGATGTCAAAGACATTAATCAACCGATGATTTATATATATATATATATATATATATATATAAGAAAAAATTGTTTGTATTAGATTTGATTGGTGGTGTAATGGATAACACGCTGGAGTACCAATCCAGAGGTCCGGGTTCAAATCCCGTCCAGATATTTATTTTTCTTATCATGTCATATATATATAATCTCAGGATGGAGATGTACGGAAAGGTTGTATCTGCGCGCCATTAACCTCCGGGTTCGATATTGCAAGTGAGTTATTTAATTAGATGTTATTGTTCTTATATGAACTTGGTTGTTAAAGCGCGTATAGTTAGTAAAAGGACCGGATACAGCCAAATCTCCTACCGACGACGCTGGAAAGCCGCTGATGTCAAAAGCGTCGCAAAACAACAGTTAGAAGCGCATATCATACTTCTGATGATGGAAACTGGTTTTCGCAAGGCGTACTTTTCGGGTTACTTTTTTTTTAGTATAGTTGAGGACGACGGTACCTGCCAAGTACATATTTTAATACTTTACCTGTAAAATCGTGTAATCGCGATGAAATAGATGTTAAAGCATAAAATAATTTGAAATAAAATCGTGTGTTTCTAATTAGAAATTCTGAGTTGAGTTAGTTCCTGGCCAGCTGTAAAACGTTGTACGTATTTATATCGTGTGACGTCATCGATATCTCAGAAACAGGTGGAAACTAAATCAATCTCCTCTTCTGCGCGCTTTTTAAATTTTAAACACAACCAACTGTTTTTTTAAATTATTCCAAAGGACTTTCCATATATTATTTCAACAACGCCACTACTCATGTTTGTATTCATAAATAAAATGAAAAAGCGAAGGAGAAGGCATGAAGGGGAGACAAGGGGAGTGTAGATAGGATGAAATTCGGAAAACGAGAGAATCCTGAGAAAACCCGAAAAGTTCCAGTGTGGCCCGCATTTGAATCTGAGAGTATCCGTCCAAGCCACCTCCTCTTAAAGAAAAAAAAAACAGTTACCACTTGTCACTGAGCTCATGAGGACCTGTACTATCCTTGTGAAGGTGTCGACTCTCATATTTACTATAAAATTAGTCTGCATGCCGTAAAAGAAAAACTATGTTTTTAAATGTACGATACATAGATTTGGAAAAAGTAATGCTAACCTTGCCCCTCCACCCCTCCCTAAACAAACAAATGTCATTATTATGAGTTTGGCAACATCTACCCTCTGTACGTAGGGCGACACTGGCGTAGCCCATAAGGTCTGTAGTAACTTCATGGGTTGAATTAGAGTCTAGTAACAATGTATTTTTTTTAAACCAGAGGGAAACAGTTGCCTTTGATGCCGCCTGTAAACTAAATGAATGAGCCGACTTTACTTCACATCGCTTCTCTGGAAGAAATTTCAAGGTAGGGTTCGGCATGCAATGGTTGGCAATTATGCACTGTGCAGCCTGTACAGTGTACAGTACATGGGATTGTGACAACACAGCGGAGCAAATGGAAAAGTTTGTGGAGTGAAGACGGGGCGGGGGGGAGGTCTGACCACGCACATCCTCATTCAGACAATGAATGACCTGCACAATCCAAACTTCCAATTTGTGTCTTCCTGCTGGTCTATCTTCCCACACGTGTAGGAGTACATGTCCAGCCACATCTCACTAGTGTTTACCATCCACATACCTTCATCTCATTCCTGTGTATATATATATTACGTTAAACAAATTCACAGTTTTTACAAATCCGTTCTTCCTTCTAAACTCATCCATGAATTCTCACAGTAAGTCCTTGCGTAGTACATAACTATACAGGTTACATCTGAAAAATTTCGGGTTTGTAAAATAATCTCAAACCTAAATTAGAGCTTCTGAGCAAAATTTAATCACCCTTTTCCATCAGAATAATTTAATTTCCTACTAGGGTTAGAAACTCTTTGCAGGAAAACCAGAGGGAAAGCGCCTAATAGGTAGGCCAAGAATGAAGTGGGACGACATTAACAATGAATTGAGAAAGTTGAATTATACACGAGATGATTGGAAAACATTAGGTCAGAATATATATGTATGGAAAGCTTATGTCCACGCGGCAATGGACCAGGAGTTCGATAGTGCCAGTTACTTAGTTAATTCTCAATTATTCATTCGAAAAATTTTACTTTCAATTCTTGTAACTATTGTATACCGAGGTGGACTAGTGGTTGTGCTCCCTGTCGCGGGTTCAAACCCAACCGGGATCGATGGTTTTTTAGGACGGAAAAATCCAAAGAGCAAGTCCTCCGGGAAGGACTTTAAGCCGTGGATTCTGAGTCGGAAGATTTTCAGGCTCGTAAAAGATCCTTAAGCCTGAATAAAAAGGCCTCTTAGCAAAATTTTTCGACCTCAACGTCCTAGTAATAACATAGTTGCCTGCTCGATGTCTCATTGAGTCGGTGTGTTGACCACATGTCATTCTTGGCATCTGTGGACAAATAAGGTAACTGAATCAACTTGGTCCAGTAGCTCCTGACAACAGCCCATCATTCCTCTTCTTCCTTTGGCTCTACAGTTCTCTAAGAACCTTGGCCTCCTTCCTAACATCTGCCCATTCTTCTCTATTTCTAGCTTTCTGTCTCTATATTTTAACCTTTAGTTTTTTTAAGTCTTCCTCAACCCTATATATCCATCTTTGTCTCTGTCTTCTGATCTTTCTTCTTCCTTCCAATTTCCCTTCTAAAATATTTTTAGAAATAAGTATTTTAATAATCTGAATACAGCTTATCCAAGTAACTTCGAATCATTTTAACGTAAACGCTAATTTCCATAACAGAAGATGTTAAAAAATAAATGTTCAATGTTTACACATCTTTCTGTGCCTAAAGTTTTATTTTCCTTATCCAGTCTTCCCTATCCATCCACTCATGTCCTCCAGTCCTCTTGTTCTAATTGCAGTTCTTGTTACTTGCATCCACGAGTTTCGAGGTCTTCATTTCCTTCTTCTTCCAGGTGGACACCGTTCCAATGTATTTCTGGGTAACCTTTCTTGCATTCGTCATACGTGCCCATACCAATTTAATTGCTTGTATCTTATATAATCTACTGTTGAATATATAATATTAATTTCTTCTCGTATGACAGTATTTCTTATTTTTCTAATTTTGAACATTTTGCTGCTCTCCTCAAGAAATCCATTTCCATCTACATAAGTTTTTGGTCTAAGTTTTTGTTGAATTTCCAAACTTCAGCTCCATATGTAACAGTACTTCTCACTATTAAATAATATATTTCTAACTTATTTCTTCTGGTCATATGTCTGTTCCATAAACACTCCATTTAACATTGCTGTTATTGTTCTACCTTTATTTATTCTGTTCTTAATATCACTTATTTGTTTATCCTCTTTGTCCACTTTTGCCCCCAGACACTCAAATTCATCACATTCTCTATCATACCCCTTCTGTTCTTCTAATATTAAATCTTCGGTTCCTGCTCCATATCCCATATATATTTTTTCTAAATTTATTTTCAAACCCCAGTTATCATATTCGTCCAATAATTTCCTGAACATAAGCTCTATGCCTTCTTATTTTTGAGCAATTATTATCTGGTCATCCCAAAAATAATAATAATAATAATAATAATAATAATAATAATAATAATAATAATAATAATATCCATCCATAGTAATTCTGCCCGAAGGCAGGTCCTTCACTGCAATCATAGCATTTTCATGATATGCTTGCAGCTTTACTAGGGAATTGTAGGTGTGGTAGCTTCCCGTTGCTTTCCACACCAGTGAAGGATGATGGTGATGATGATAATGATAAGGAGGAGGATGATGATGATGGCCATATGATTTCGGGGACCGTTTGGGCCTTAAAGTTTTCCTGACATTTGTCTTACAGATGAGGAAAAACCCCGATAAAAACCTCACCCAGAAAAACTGCCCCGACCGGGGATCGAACCCGGGCCCGCTGCGTGACAAGGCAGCACGCTACCTCGAGACCACAGTGGTGGACAATAATAATAATAATAAAAATAATAATAATAATAATAAAAATAATAATAATAATAATAACTTACTAAAAACTAACAATTTGGTAAAATTGACAACGATTTGTTTCTTGATTTCAGCTCGAAACGTGGACTTGACCTGGGTCTGAGCCGTGGCTTCTCTGGTTCCCAAGCAGCCAAACACCTGATGGGTCTGGCAGCTGCTAACTACGCCGGAGGACCCGGCAGGAGGCGACGTAGCAGCGATGATTCTTCATAAGAAACCAGCCATTGTCTACCCTTAACATTCCCATGGCACTATTATTGTTATTCTGTAGCACGTTTGCTCTGGTTTCATTTGAATGCTTCGCAGGCCTATGAGACAATCACCCTATAGGTGTCACTTCCCTTGTACAAATAGAAATGGCTTAAACCTGCAACAACGACAACTCGATGTATTCCATCTGTTCTTCATTCATTATAAATAAAGTAGCTACTTTTTTTCTTTCCTCCAGAAGCAAAACTGTGTTACAAAATCTTTTGCATGTGTGTAAATAAATAAATATGTTATTTTACTGAATAATTTTTTTCTAATATTTTTTCTGCGAGAAAAACAGGTTGTTAATTTTAACAAATTGTTCGTTTTTTAACAACTTGTTATTTTTAACAGTTTGTTTGTATAGCTCCTTATTAATATTAACAAGTTATATTTAACAAGTTGTTTATTTAACGAGTTATTATTAACAACTCGTTAGTTGTATTACCCTTTTAATTCATCAACAAATTTTATGATTTAACATATTTTTATATTAATAAATGGGATCTTCTTGGTCATAAACTTGTATTACACATAGTCAATAAACCCCAAATCACCAAATTAAAAAGTTAAAAGAGTCAGTTTTTCTTTAGTCAATAATAAGTATTGATAATGATAGCGTCCCTATTGAAACACGTTCACTTTTAACTTTTTAATTTGGTGGTTTCATTGACTATGCGTAATAAAACAAATTGTTAGTTTTAAAAATCTGTTCGTTTTAACTGACTGGTAGTTTTAACAGATTGTTAATTTTAACAAGTTGTTTGTTTTGAGAGGGTTTTAGTTTTAGAAAGTTATTTTAATCCAGTGACAAAACAAGTATTTTGCAACTATACAAATGTAAGTTATAACAAAGTATGAAACTCCATGATAAAACTTCTTTCCGTCGCATCGACAAGTCGAAGAAATGAGAGATGCAGCTAGCCGCTCCGAGGATGCTACAGTCAAAACAACAGCACGACCTTAAATTAGAACATGACGCAATAACCCGGAAGATAATTCTTATTTTGAATGTATTTATATTATTCCCTGAGAGTAGTTAATAATAACAATAACTAATTCGTTATCTTAGTCAAATATTCAATTTATTCACGTAGACGTTTTAATCTCCTTGTGTGAGATCATTTTCAGGACATTTGACATTTCCATTTATACATTTTGTATGGTTGTTTATACTACATAGATACCATTATCAAGACAATTACGTGTGTGCTTTTAACAATTTTAAATTAACAAAATCAAAATTCCAATGTTATGATTAAAAATATACTCGGGTGGCTGCTTGCAACGGAAATCCACTGGGCTATGGGGTCGCTGGAAACTATATAGGCCGTATAGATATATTTATAAAGCCTTCAGTATTTCAGATCCTATGTTAAACTGGTGATCTAAGAGTTATGTTATATTCCTCTGATCCCGAAAGTCGCGGGTTCAAGCCCGGTCGAGATCGATGGATTTTTACTATGGAAAAATTGAAGACCCAGGACCTCCGGTGGTGTATTTAAGTCGCGGTGTAGATAATACACTGATCTTGTACAAATGTTTAGCAAGTTAATCTGAATTGCGCAACTGCTGTCTTCCTGGAATGGAGTTTGTGATGTGAAGGAGGTATTCCCATTCCGTGTCTTTTTTGGATGATTGAAGTATTTTTTTTAACATTTTGCAATACTTTTATTTTAACACAGTCCCAATAATTGGAACTGTGTTAAAATAACAGTATTGCAAAATGTTAAATAACATCGTTTACTGCTTATAAAAGTGGTTGTGTAAAATTCTCAAATATAGATACTTCTAAACGAAGCCGGCCGTTGGCGATGGTAGTGTCATCTACCTGACAAGGGACAAAACGAGAATTGTAGATTTGTATATGTGGAAAGAATTAATGTTTGTGCCAGGTCTAGAATGGTGTAGTGGGCTGCACACTAGTCTGGAGAACTAGAGGTCCACGGTTCGATTCCTGGTTCAGACATTAATTTTTCTTTTCACAATATCATTATTATATTATGATTGAAGTCTGTCGTTGTTGATGTCTTGGTTTTGTATTTTATGTGTATTTTAGCTAAATACAAGATATAGATTTGGATTTATACGCAAAATGCGTTTAATCGCTCGTAAAGACCAACAAGGAGTGAGAGATAAAAACACCTGTCTCTACATCCTGAAGAACCTGCTGCACGTGAAATAAATCCTTTATCTGGGATATTTGAATGAAGCTGAATCCTATCTACAAGAAAAAATAAGAGTTATATCTTAATCCTCTTGATATCCTCCTTCTTTCCATATCTGAGATCTATAGCACGTCGATTGCAGTGCCATAGTCATTGAGGAACATGTATGTGTTGAACGGAGACTGACTATATGAGCGCCAGAATAATTACCTGATTTCAAATTGTAACAAGCAATAATGCCAATTAACACACACTGCAAAACAGTAATCAAAGTAAAAGAACAGCAAACTGAAAAATGACGCTCACAAAGGGCATCAGGCAAGGTTGACTCTTTAAGTCCATTCTTATTTAATATTATAATGGATAAAATTATTGAAAACATATCACCCACGTTTGGGTTATAAAATGGGAACACTAGATTTCACTTAATATGTTACTCAGATGATGTCGTTCTGCTTTCAGAATCTGAAGATAATTTACAAACATCTCTATATCAATTTAATATAAATGCAATACAATATGGAAATTAATACAAATAAGACAAAATGTTTAACATATCAAAAGAACCAGTAAGATGCAAATTAGAAGTGGAAATAAAAATTATAGAAAAGTATCAGAATTTAATTATTTAGGTGTATTAATAACAATCACTAAAAATGTAATAAAAGAAGTAAAGAAACAAGCTGATAAAGCAGAACAAATATCAGGATAGATGAAAGATTTAATTTGGCGCAACAAACATATGTCAATAGAAAGCAAACCCGCATATACAAAACAATAGTTCTACCAGTTATCGTATATGGAGCAGAAACTAGGGCTGACACAACAAAAACTAAAAAAATAATAAGCACATGTGAAATGAAGATCGTAAGAACTATTCAGGGGAAAACATTATTTGATAAAATACACAACATAGAAATTAGGGACAAATGCCATATTCAAGACATAACCAAATGTATTATAGATAGACGAAAATATTGGAAAGATCATACAGAAAGAATGGAAGACAACCGACTTGCAAAAAGAGCTAAAGAAGGTAGACCCATGGACGGGAGAAGAACAAGAGGAAGACCAGCCAAGAGATGGATAAACAGTGAATGCACATCCAATACGCCTATCTCTGAGGAGTGATTTTGGAACTAAACAAGATGAAAACCCTACACATTATGATTAAGAAGAAGAATAAGAAGAAGAGAAGAAATTGCAACAATATTTGGAGTTCAGAGCAAAAGTGGACTATGTCCAAAAATTGAAAACCCTAGTTTTATGTGAATTTGGGCTCAAAACATCAATAAATCTTCGAAGCAATCGTGAACCAAGTATTTTTATATTTGTTGTAGAACGCAGGCTTTCACGGCCGGAAATCATGATATTAGAATATTTCGGGCTATAAGGCCGTGGTCCATAATTGGTGTCTCTCCCTCAACTACGGAAGGCATCTTCAGTGACAATTTCTTCTATACCATATCGGCTCTTAGACTTAAACAAATGTCAATTGTATCCTTCCGCCATTCGCACCACAATTACTGTCACATTGACAGGGAGCACGTGTGAAATATATAAGACATGTGATCGTTAAATGGGGTAGATTACAAGAAAACTAGTGAGATTTTTCACTGAACTTGTGAAATACATTTAAAATAACTGTTTTGTTTTAGCACTAGCCTCTCAAAGGTTTGCCAGACTTGTGTTTTAAAAATTTAAATGGCGACACAACAACAGAAGACTCAACTCCTTCAGTCATTTTGTTGCATCAGAATCAACTGAAACATGACTCAAATGCATCCATCCATAAGTAATAAACTATTGTAAGCTGTAATTATTGATTAGGTATATTTTAGAATATTTTCTGTTTTGAATATTACTATTTTCATTCACGAAGAATAAGTACATTCAGAGGACATATTTTTAATTTAATAAAAGGAAGATACTCTTTCGCGTACTTATTTTTCGACGTCGTATGACGGTGTCAATCACATGGTTTTGTTTTGATGAGGATCACTTTAAGAGTGGATAGCCTTTAGGTGATGTCCTCTGTTGTGTGGCCCAGGGAGAAACGTCTGGGGAAAACACCAGTTATGGACTTATAGCCCGATATCTTCTAATATTGTATTTGTTCTTTTTCACTGTAAAAAAACAATGTTTTAATTCTTCACCTGCAATTAAATGTCTTACTTTAACTTTATATCAATTTTCTGAATAGAAAATATGAACTAAACAACAACAACATATTAAATAAAATATAAGACAGCAACATATAGAACAATAAAGGACTATACAGAGTGATTCAGAAATGCGGCTATACGTTTGATCGCATTTTGTGACGAAAATATTATTACTAAAGGAAATATGATGTTATCATTCGAAAAGGAATCCTTCAAATTACAACAATAGAACAAAACAAAACAAATCACTGCTCACGTGCAGCTTGGCGGGTTGATTTTTGTGGCCTAGCGTCGAACGCCTCCACAATTATCTTCGTTGTTTCTGCATCCGTGCTAATGTGAGGCCTTCCAGGAGGTTTGATTTTCTGCATCCTTCCCGTTTCCAGCAGTCGTTTTCTCCACTTCCCCACAGTCGATGGCTGCAATGCTACGTTAAACTCATGTCTTACCCGTCTTGCGGCCTCACGTTCATTAGCATACGTATTTCCCATGCAGCAATTGTAATTTGCTGTTGCATATTCAACGCCATTTTGACTAATGACGTAAGTTGTACACTGTTTTGTTTTATTCCATTGTTGTAATTTGAATAATTGCCTTTCCAACGGTAATTTGATATTTCCTGTAATGGTAATATTTTCATCACACAACGCGATCATACGTATAGCCATATTTATGATTCACCACGTACATAAACTTAAATACATAGTTGTGGAAAATGTATATAGGACGTACAACTACGTGCTTTAAAATAAGATATTACGAGCATTTCAGTTATTTCATAAAACATGGAGTCAAATCGAGTTTGGCTAAGCACCGTCATCAGTTCAACACAATAGCAAACACACTCTCAATATGTATAATTGTAGGCTTCCACGGCCGGCGTCTTCATAATATTTGGTTCGTCTTCCGGGCTTATAGGCCGTGGTCCGGTTGTCTTCATACTCGACATTTCGTTTATACTGCATCTCCTGATGATGTCTACCGCAGCAGTAGACGAAACGTCGAGTATGAAGACAATCGGACCACGGCCTATAAGCCCGGAAGACGAACCAATATGGACCTCTCTAATAATTCATAGAGAAAATAATACCCGGAAAATAAGCATTCTATCTATTCTATTCTATAGTAATTCTGCCCGAGGGCAGGTCTTTCACTGCAAGCATAGTATGCCCATGCTATGCTTTACAAAGGAAATATAGGTGTGGTAAAAAGCGTAAACGTCTGATTAGGTGGGTCCATATATAATTGTTGTCATAAATAAATAAATAAGAAATGGAGGAAATATCTAATTATTGGTGTCAGCTTACCTTGTGTTCAGTGTTATTTCCCGTAAAATACAATCTTACCTAAGAACATGATTATATCAATGACAGTTTCGCACACAATTCAGTCATATGGCGGGTAAAAGTAGCGCCAATTTTCCCTCGATAAACAGAGTCGGCGAAGTAATACCTTTTGCAAGTTTACAGTACAACTGGAACTTAGCTCGGAATTAGTATAGGCAAGTTTACGTGCCCCACACCATCCGGGACAAATAAACTTTGGATCACAAACACGCTAGACTCTTTTATTTATATTTGTTTTGACTTTTATTCAATATCGCCTCCATGCTATGCTTGCAGCTTTACTAAGGAATTATAGGTGTGGTAGCTTCCCGTTGCTTTCCACACTGGAGAGGGATGATGCTAATAATGATACGGATGGTGATGACGGCCGGATGATTTTCGGGGACCGTTGGGCCCTAAGCATCCTGACATTTGTCTTACAGGTGAGGAAAACCCCCGAAAAAACCTCACACAGGAGCCTGTCCTGACCGGGAATCGAACCCGGGTCCGCTGCGTGATAAGGCAGTACGCTACCTCGAGATCACAGCGGCGGACTAAATAAATATATTAGCATAAATAGATATAATGAAGCAAATAAGAAACGATAGCCTGCTGAAGAGAACACGCCCTGCCAGATTAATTCACTATACAATATATTCGTTAAACACAGTCAGTACCCAATGACAACTTTGAAAATGGAATCGGTTCCGAAAGGCCAAGCTGAACATTTTATACAAATATAATTTATTGAGGACGACCGCCACAACAGGTACATATTTTATTGCTTTAAATATTTATCAAAAGAGTAAAATATGGTGTTGGTCCAGTTTTGCTCTGTACACCCTGTACCTTGAAAATAGTTGTAAACTGGCCAAAATATCGATATTTCTGATATAAGTGATAATACGAGCTCATCAGAGCTGAAGACTCGCATGTGACGTAAATAACAGTGTTTCCAGAGCACTGCCGCTAGAGGTCAGCACTAATGATGCGTGCAGCCAGTGTTCTGCATCACTATCACTTCCATAGCATCTCTCTTCTCTCTAATTCCAACTTCTATATTCTTTCTATCCAATTATTTTCTCTCTTTCGTTGGAATTCTTTCGCCTTTTTTCTTCTCTCTTTCTGTAATCATCTGTCTGTCTCTCAATCGACTGCCTCAACACGACCTCCAAACACAGCATTTGTAACCGTTGTATCATGAATGGAAAATATAGTAGAATGTTAAAGGATATACCTCTGGCAGGTGCCGTCGTCCTCAACTGTGTTAAATATTTATTGATTTTAAAAATTAGTAACTCTAGGCCTTCGGAAGTCGACTTGCATCATCATCAGCAGAATAAAATATTCTTATGGCGTCGTCGGTAACAACTGAGAC
The DNA here is from genome assembly GCA_030220185.1 of Diploptera punctata. Classification (NCBI taxonomy): domain Eukaryota; kingdom Metazoa; phylum Arthropoda; class Insecta; order Blattodea; family Blaberidae; genus Diploptera; species Diploptera punctata. The sequence continues at coordinate 532,388 of JASPKZ010004563.1, forward strand.
TTAAGAAGATCTAAGTCCAAAACGTCGGATAACAACATCAACAGTTTGGTAGCACACATTTATTCTGCTGATGATGGAAGACGACTTCCGAAAGACCTACAGTTACTATTTTTTAAAATCAAGAAAAATGTTAACACAGTTAAGAACAACGGCACCTGCCAAAAGTATATGTTTTAACTTTTCACTTTCACTTTATGAATATCACCTCAACGGAATATAATACGAATTATATTAGTAATGAATGGAGAAGACTACATAATAGTGAGCTGCATGATCTTTATAGGAAACTAGATACAATAAGAACAGTTAAGTCTCGTAGACTGCGATGGGCAGGACATATGGCATGAATTGGGAATAAAAAATGGCAGGGAAGCTTCTTGTAGGAAAACAGAAGGAATACGCCCACTTGGTAGACCAAGAACGAGGTGGAAAAATAGCATTAACCACGATTTGACGGAAGTAGATTATATAGGGAATGATTGAGAAACATTAGCGACGAATGGAGAGCTTATGTCCACGGCGGCCATGAACCTACAGGTTCGATAGAACCAGTTAGTTAGTTAGCTAGTTAGTTGGCTAGCTAGTTAGTCTGCATTAAAATTTTGAAAGTCGTCTCATGTGATTCTGAAGTCATTAGCAGAGGCTGGTTTTGCAAGGTCACTCCTGACATCCAAGGTCATCTCGCTTCTATTGTTGTCTCTCAGTTCACATAGAACACTGCAATTTACTTTAGGCTGTAGTTTATTGTAGGAAACAATCCATTAATGTGTCATTTTCGTTAGAAATCAAAATGCAAACCTCAGCTTTTCCAAAAACAATTTTGAAAGTTGTGGAAATATACTGTAGAATTACTATAGAGATCTCAACAATTTCCTTTAAGAAAAAAAAATATATATATATGTGTGTGTGTGTGCGTGTGTGTGTGTGTGTGTGTTTGTATGTGTGTGCGTGCGTGTGTGTGTAGGGTAAATACAGTTGTGCTCGGTATACAACTGTGCAAGAATGGCCTACGTCAGCTGATACATGTGAGAAAAAATATATTGTTGATTTTATTTCGTGAATTTGTCCAAATAAAGGTTAAAATACTGTTAAACTTTTTTGAATTCTATGGCACCCGCATACTAAGAGAAAATATGTTGATATTTTCCAAAAAAGTGAGAATACTCTAAAAAGAAGTGAGAAGTTGACCTCAAAGTAACCTAAAAATAGCATATTTACTTACTTACTTACTCACTGGCACTATC